>JAVHLU010000356.1:0-65565 GCA_036785755.1 Colletotrichum ledebouriae
GTATAAATAATATAGAGGGGATTACTAGAGAGTTTAGCCTTAATATAATTAATAAAACCCGCTCTTTTATTAACTACTCCGCTATATATAGAGAGCGTATTATTAGTATAGCCCTTAAGAGGGCTTATTTTAATACCCTTATAAGGGACTCTATAAGGCGTAATAGTATTAGAGCTAAGTAAGTAAACTTAGTAGTAGAAGTTTAATAGGTTATTATATACCCTATAGAGTAGCCCTTCTTTAAGTAGGTCCTCTATATTACTAAGGTAGAGGCGGCCTAGGCAGCAAATATCGGTAAGTATGGCTTGCGCTAACTAATAGAGAGAGCGTTACTAACGACGGTATAGTAAAGATAGTAACGACTTCTAGCGGACGAAGCAGTAGTAGAGGCGGTATTAGCGGCGCGGGTAGTGCGCGAGAGGAAAGGTCGATAGTTTCGTAGTCTGTTAAATAATCAAAAACCACGTTATTATTAATATAAAGTTGAAGATCGTGAGGCTATCTAGTGGATCACGTAACTAAAGGCTGTGTATTGTTAGGAGGCGCGGAGTTAGAAGGTCTGTTGCACTTAAGCAGGTAAAATCACTATGCAGTGGCTAGAGGCCCTATAGTAATAAGTAGTTCTAGTATATATAGCGTTATCGCTCTATCTCCTGCCCTAGTTCTATTTAGCGCCCTAGTAGTTAGCGCGAGTATACCTATACCTCGTCTACTTACTAGCGACGTAGCTACTATAGTACGCTATATAGTTAATAGTCTTATTAGTATATATTTACTAGAGGTATTACTACCCTTATATGATATTCTAATAGATTAGTATAAGCGAATCCTCTAAGGTTAGGTAGAGAAAATTAGCGTTTTAGAGCAGCCCTTTAAGGTATATTATATTCTTTTGCTCCTATAGGAGTAACTTTAAGCTCCCTAGCTAGTAGGCTATAAATTAATTAAAAATTAGGCGCTACTAGCCTTCTTATACTTATTTAGAGCATCCCTTATTTATTATAATTATTCGTTATATATATTTTAGATTAAGGAGCGAATAGAACTATTCGAATTTCTTATACTTAAGAACCTTTATAAGACTATTAGCTAGTATATTATTTATTAGTATATATACTATACTAAATGATCCTCTAGCGTGTTCTTATTATAGCTATATATTCTAAATATTAATATACTATAGCTTAGTTAAGATCTATTCCTTTTTGCTTATTATAAGATAAATTATCTATTAGTTATTATAGTAAATCTTTTAGATATTACTAAGTTTAAGAGTAATATCCCTAAATAGCCTCTAAAGAGTAATAGTCTCCTTAGCTATATATTTAAGGCTTAGAAGCTCCGCTTCTATTATTAATATTATAACTATAGCCTATTAAGTAGCCTTCTATTAAATTAGTCCTCTAAAGAGCGAGATTATATACTCTTAAGATAACTTCTATATTTCCTTATTATCTATAAATAAAGCGTTACTTATAATTAGTAATACTTATCTACCCCCTAAGTTACTAAAGCGTATCGCGAGGTAATAAGTATAATATAGGTATTATATAACCTAGTTAGTAGTAATATAGTAATAAGGAGCGGGATTCGTTAGGAATCTTAAGAGTAGAGAATATATAAAAGCGATATTAGGTTAGATTATAATAATAATATAAAGTATAGAGCTAATCTTCTCTTAGAAACTCTTTACCTCTAATAGTATTATTACTATTTTACTCTTTAGGAGTAGTAAGTTTAGAAGGGGGGTTACTAATACTCTTAAGTCGAGTAAATTAAACTTCTTTATAACCCGCTTAATATATTAGTTATAAGAAAGGTATATCTTTTATATAGCTTAGTTATAAATAACTCTAATTTTAAAATAGTACTTAACTAGGCCTTATTCCTTTAACTTATATACTTCCTTTAGGCTAGTAATTACCCTTTATACTACTTCTTTATAATTCCTATAAAATAGGATAAAGAGGTTATCTATATAGAAGATAACGAGGACCCTCTTCTTAGTAGACTAGAAGAAATATAGGTCTTTGCTCGTAAGTATAAGGCCTAAACGCTAAAGGGTTAAGGAGAACTCCTTATACTAGAGTTAAGCTCGGAATTACGCCGCAGCCCCTTTGCAAAAAGACTATAACAAATTCACCTAGTTCGCAGGTATAATTCGGGAAATACTATATAGGTATTTTAACCTATACCCTCTACTAGTTAAGGAAAATAATATAGGAACCCTATACGTTCCTACTACTTATAAGTAAACCCTCTAAATATTACTATATAAAGTTAGATACGCGTAGCACCGGGGCTAATTATATTAGAGCTAAACGGGCTACTAAGGCTCTTATAGCCTAGAAACGCCCTCGCTAAACCTTCTAGCAAGGTGCTATAAAAGCTATTATATAAGATAACTCCTTAACCTAAAAGGTCGACCTTCTAGTAAGGTACTAAAGGTAAATACTACTATATAAGAGGTAACTCCTTAACTAGAGAGGTCTTTCCTAAGAGGTTCTTATAGCTAGAAGTATAAGAAGCTCTATAAGTAGGGCCTTATACCTCTCCCTTATCCTTATCCTTATCCCTTAACTATATTAGTACTAAACCCTATATATAAATATACTAAGCCTAAGCGAGGTATACCTTTTAGTATAAATAATATAGAGGGGATTACTAGAGAGTTTAGCCTCGATATAATTAATAAAACCCGCTCTTTTATTAACTACTCTACTATATATAGAGAGCGTATTATTAATATAGCCCTTAAGAGGGCTTATTTTAATACCCCTATAGGGGACTCTATAAGGCGCGATAGTATTAGAGCTAAGTAAGTAAACTTAGTAGTAGAAGTTTAGTAGGTTATTATATACCCTATAGAGTAGCCCTTCTTCGAGCAGGTCCTCCGTATTACTAAGGTAGAGGTAGCCTAGGTAGCCTAGGCCTATTAGGGCTTAAATATTAGTAAGTATAGCTTGCGCCGACTGCTTTAATATAGAGAGAGCGTTGCTAATAACGGCATAGCTAGCGGATGAAGCGGTAATAGAGGTAGTATTTAATAGTAGCGCGGGTAGTATACGAGAGGAAAAGTCGATAGTTTCGTAGTCTATTAAATAATTAAAAACCACGTTATTATTAATATAAAGTTAAAGATCGTGAGGCTATAGGCACGTATAAGTATAGCTATAGTTAGGAGAGTTATAATCACGTAACCGAAGGCTATATATTATTAGGAGGCGCGGAGTTAGAAGGTCTATTGCACTTAAGCAGGTAAAATCACTATATAGTGGCCAGAGGCCCCTTATACTAGAGTAATAGCGCGTCCCTTAGCTTATAGAGCGTATAGTATAGTTTAATATACTTCCTAGGCTACTTAAAGCTATCTAGTAACTTATAAATAATTAGGTCTTTATTTAGATCCCGAGAGGCGTTTAAGAACGCGTTAATAATATTAAATTATTTAACTTCGAGGTTAAATTATATAGTAAGTACTATTACTACCCTAAAGGTATAAGTAGCGAGGGTTATTATATAAGTCTATTTAAGGGGTAACTTCTCTTACTAATTACTTTAAGTATAGATCCTTGCTTTATACTAGTTAAGGATGTTATCCTTATTAAATTTATAAGTAAATATCTACTTTAAAGGGATTAGTCTCTTTATCGTTATCTCTTAATTAATAACGCGCTATATATCTATCTACTATAATTTACTTATCTTAACCTTAGCTACTTCTTTAAAGCGAGTTTAGAGTACCTATAGGAGGTTTAAAAGTTCCTTCTATACGTAAAGTAGCTTAGTAAGGTTATTAGTAGTAAGACGTTTATAGATTATTATAGTTATATAAGCGGGTTTCGCGCTATAAATAGTAGTATAAATATAGCTATAGAGCGTATAGTACCTTATATTAGCTTCTAAAAAGGCTTTTTACTAATTAGGTATAAAAGTCTTAAAGAAGCTAGATACCTGCTCCTGCTCTATATAGTATTAGAGTAAAAACTAGTAACTAGAGCGGGATTTGCTTTCCGCTATTCCTAGTTATAAGTTACTAGGTAGTAGATTATATAATTATTAGCTTTAATAAGTTTAGCTATAGCCCTCCTAGTTATATACCTAGTTAGACCTCTATTTAATATTAGCCCTCTCCTCTCTATCCTAATATAGCTATATTAGTAGATTTAAGGGCCTACTATCTAAAAGTTCGTTCTTATTACTCTTACCTACTTTAGAAATATATTATAAAGTAAGGAGTAGTTTAATTATAATATAATCCTTAATCTATTCCCCTTTAGAATTAACTTCCCTAATAGCTTTATATATATAGTTTATTTCTAGTATATATACTATACTTATTACTCTATCTATTAGAGCTAGGCTTTTATCTAGCTCTAGCGTAGGATCGGGGGATAATAGCTACCCCCCTTTCTAACTTATCTATCCTTTTAGAAGTTTTAAAATTCTTCTATTTAGAGACTTAGTTATAGGAATAAGGATTAGTATAGATAATTATTTAGTTATAAGTATTAATATAGCTTTATCCTTATCTATAACGCCTAGGATCTAAAGTTTAAAGTTAACTTATAATATAGGCTTTTTAATCTCTTTTACTATCTTATAAATAATATCTTCTAGGATAGCTTCTTTTACCTTATCCTTTATATAGAAAGTCTATTCGTTAAATGTTATATTCTATATAATAATAACTATTTCTAACGCAGGGATCTAGACCTTATATAGGTTATAAGCGTTTAGAATATATCCTACTAGGTATTCTATATATCCCCGTAGCACTACCTTAAAGTCTCTCTTATTAATTCCCCTTTCTCGTTCCCTCTTAAGGGGGTATATATAGTAGCTATAGGTATATATATATCCCTAGTAAGGGCGAAGTTCGCAGGTTAGGGCTACTTTATTATTAGGTTACTACTAGTAAAAGTACTAGTAAAACTATTCCTCTTTAATCTATAGTAGCGAACGCTAGTCGTAGCGTTTAAATAGGCTTATATTATAAAGTATTATTACTACTAATACTATCTTAGCCTATAGTTTTATAAGTAAGCTAGCTATAGCGAGTATCTTAATTATTTAAGTTATAACTTCCTAACTAGCCTATTCCCCTCTATTATTTAGTTCCTTTATATATAGAGGAGTTATTTTAACCTCTATTCCTTCCGTATAGGTCTAATCCTTATATCCTATATAGCTTATAAGTAAAATTACTAACCTCTCGACGTCTTATCTAATCTTCTAAATAGAAAGTCCCTTCTATTAATATACCTATTACTTAAAGGTATATAGAGTAAGTATAATATTACTATAGGTCTTATTAACGCGTAGAAATATAAAGAGCTAACTAGTATATTTATCCTTAATAATAAGGAGCTATTAGTTCTAGTTAAAGCCTTTAGAGTAATTAAAGAGATTCTATATAATTCTATAGTGAGGGCGTATTACTTTATCTTCTAATATTCGTCTCGAAATTACCTATTTAATATATATAATTATATAGTATTAGTACTATAAGCGCGTTAGGCCTTTAATTCTCACCCCCTAAGTAGTATATACTAGCTACTCTAGAGCTTCGGGGCTAAAGTACCCGCTTTATAGGTACTAAAGTATTATATTATTACTTTAGTCTAGTAGTAGTATAAAAGAGGTATACTTATATATTATAAGTACGTAGTTTATATTATTAATAATAGTATTAATACTTTAGGGGATCTACTTAGGAATAGAATATAAGGAACGAGGCTTATATTTAAGAAAGGCGAGGTTTACCTTCCTAATAAGTTTCTTAACTATAACGCTATTCTTATAGGTTCTAAAGTAAAGTATATAGTTATACCTTAAATACTAGATACCTATTTTCTAAAGTAGCGCTTTAGAGATAATATTAATATAAAAGTTCTCTATATATCCTACGTTATAGAGTATAAGGTCCTTTATATTTATACTTTTTAAGCTATTAAGAGCGTTCTTAATAATCTATATACCTTTTATAATAATTAGATATAACGCTATTCTAGAATTAACTTATTCTCTTTTATAATACCTAATTAAAGAGGGGATAAGTAGGGACTTATTATTTATAAGGTATATCCCTCTATAGTTATCTAGGACTATAGACTTATATAATATATAGGGTCCTAAGTAGGGGGTTATAAAAATACTTAGGTACTCTTTATCTAAGTTAACTATATTATCCTTAACCTCGTTTAAGAGGGCTATATAGAAAGTAACTATTACTATATTAATAGGGTAGCTTAGGGCTATATCGGATTTCTTAGATAAACCCTTATTACCTCCCTTATTATTTTAGTAGTTCTTACCCTTATAAGGTATAGCGTATAGCTAGCCCTTATAAGTAAGTTCCCTATAAAGATTAGTAAAGCGTAGGTTATTATTTAACTAGTTATAGATCTAAGCTACTTATATATCTATTACTAATATATAGGGGCCTTTCTAGTAATATCTAGTTAAGGTAGCTTCTAAGTTATTATAATTAATACTTAGCTATTAATAGCTCGACCTATATAGGTACTATTTACTACTAGATAAGTTATTAGTTATAGGAACGTTTAATAGGTTAGCCTTATCTATATAGCTAGCTAGTATTATAAAGACCCTAGTGCTTTATCCTTATAATCTTAAGTAGAGTATATCCTTATATAAGAGGTCCTTAAATATATTAGTATATTAGCTTATATTAGAGACTAGTATCCCTACTCGCTCCTATTTAAGGATATTTATAATTTCTATATTAGCTTAAGTAAGTATAAAGTAATAACTTATTACTTAAGGAAAAGTTTTTAAAGCGAGAATACTACTTACTTTAGGAAGCTTAAGCTAGGTAGTATAGAAGTAGATACCCCTAAAGTCCTTAATCTAAGCGTTAGGATTAATACTCTTATTTACTTTTTCTAGGACTTAGATATACTCCTCTTAAATAGTAATAGGGGTACTAGCCTTATTTAGAGCGTAGTAACGTTTAAGATTAATAATAAGGCTATATAGCGTTATATCCCTTTTAGCGAGAAGTTCTATATATATAGGTATAATAATATTATAAGTAATAGTCTCTATAACTAGATAGTTAATCTATTTAAACTCCTAGTCCTTACGGGTTTACTTAGATTCTTATATAGCGAGTAAATAAAAGTGCTCTAGGTATTATTCTTATATACCTATAGTATTCTTATTAATTATAACTAGGGTAGTTAGAGGCTAAAGGGGTTATAATTTGTTAATCTATATCCTAGTAGTAGACTTAGGAGTAGTCCTAGAAGTAGCGTTAGAAGTAGCCTCTTCTAAAGCCTCTTAGTTAAATAGAGCGACGTATTAATTATAAGCGCTCTTCTCCTATAGGTATTAGGCGTTAGTATCCTAGTTTTACTTAGTAATATATAAGAGTTAGAGTTTCTAATAAGGTCTTACCTAGGCATAAAGGTCCCTTAGGGTTATCTAGGTTAATATACTTCTAGACTCTAATAGCTTAGGCTTTAGCTTAGATTATAATATACTAAGTAGCGAAGTCCTTATATATAATTAGCTAGTATAATACTATAGTAGTAGTAATAGAAGATATTATAGTTAAGGTCGTTTAGAAATAGAAGGTTTATAATAATAGAGGATAGTATATAATAAGGAGGAAAGAAGGAATAAGAGAGAGGAAGTTTTAATAAATACTTTTAGTAATAAAGGCTTATTTTAAAATAGTAATTAGAGGTCTAGTTAGAGCTAGGCTTATAACTATTAAGAAATATCCTATAGGGCTATATTTATAGTTACTAAAGAGCTTAATCTATTATAATAAGAGTAGCTATAACGTGGTTACTTATAACTATAGTTAGAAGAATAACCCCTGGAAAAAGGTCGCTCCGGAGCTGACGTTAGTTACGTGCCGCGCTAGGAACGGGCGATGCTAAAGGCATCACGACAAACGTATAGTGTCCAAGACGTTGATAGTGAATATTGCTCCAGAGGATGTCCATGACCTGATTCGTTTGAGAATGGTAGTGTGGCTATTAAATTTGGATGTTGTTGAAGCATCCGAGTTGATCTGTTGACTGGATGGAGCTTATATTCTCGCTTATAAATACGGGGTTCTCACAAAATGAATCATGGCTGGTTGGATTTAGCGTTGCCAACGGCCACGCTGCCATATGGGGGGTGTCCAACTTTGCCGACCGAAACTCTCATGACTGAGAAAAGAAGTCTCTGTTGTCATTCAAGAGATGCCACAGTAGGCTTGAACGTATTTATTCAGTTACACAGCAGCTTTAGTGCGTTGAGTTTATCTTTTCTGCATGAGTATTCTGCCGAGGTGTTAGCTGTTCCTTTTGTGAGCTTCAATCACATAGGCGAGTAATCAAGAATGAAAGGACCAAACCCAATCCGTATATTTGGGCCCAGGATCGATGTTTCCAGGAAATGTACCAAGTCAATCAAAAAACCAGAAGGTCAGAAGTATTAATAACCGTCGCTCTATGTCGCGACTCATTAGGTGAGGATACGTATCAAATGATCGGCCGGAACAAAGATGCATGTTTGTAAACGTTTACCTTGGGAACCGTAGACCAAGAAGATGAGGCCGAGGCTCATTTCGCTCAATGGCGATGGGCTTTATGTTGCATTAATTTGTTCTGCTCGAATAGACACCAGATGTCTCGGCATCGAATGATGGGCTCAGCCAAAACTTGGTGGTGAGAGCGTTGTGGGCGCCCTTCTACCTTTAAACGGGCGCGGCGGCAACGCTAGAAACGGTCGTCCTTGGTTCTATGACGGCAAAGTCGAGACGGAGACGCATTGCCGACGAAAGTGCCGCGAGGCTAGGTGGGACGCTGGCGCTCAAAACTAACCGAGAGATTGCATTTGTTTGGAAGAAGCGTCTTGGAAGCTGCCAACTATATTATTTCTGGGCCCAACTCGGCCGCAGAATTCGTTTGAAAATGAGATAGCCTGCCAGCGGGCCCCCAAAGGCTCCAATGATCGAGGAACACACTCAGAGAAAGCTGCTTATCGCACTCAGAGGGCGCTAGAAAATGATAAAGCAGTCGATGAGAAGCTTTGGTTTCGCGCCGAGCGAACCACCCGACGGCTGGCTTACCCTAACCGCACCAAACTCAACGGAGCTCCACTAGCAAGAATACAAGGACCAGGATTCCACCGATTTCCAGCAACAACGGCAAGATGGCCGAGCGGTCTAAGGCGCTAGCTTCAGGTGCTAGTCTAGAAATAGGCGAGGGTTCGAATCCCTCTCTTGTCACATTTTGCAGGGTCTCTCCTGTTAGGCAACTTCTCTTTTGTCGATTTGTTGCTGATGTTTTGATGTTGAGCGTTGAGAAGAGTTTGGAAGTTTAGCGATGAATGAAGGTGTAGGGCGTGAGATATAATGAGACGCGGGGGAAGTGGGGGCGCGCGCTGGGCCAGGGTTCCAAAGGTGCAAATGCTCGCTACGCTTTTCTCAGCTTATATAAAGCAAAGTACTACTTTTTTAAGCTAGAGTAAGCAAATTTCGCTTACTATAGTAATCTCTATATAAACTAAAATTAATTAGCTCTAGATAAACTCTAAGTTAAGGGCTAGGGCTTCTCTTATATATAAGTTAAGAATATCCCTCTCTAATTATACTAACTCCTCCTCTATAAGAGACTCCTATATTACCTATAGTAATAGCTATAAACACCCTCTCTCCTAGGTATATAGCTATTTAAGTACTTAACTATTTATATATATAAATATAAGCCTATTAGTAATCTTAGGAGCTAATTAATTATAAGCTAAATTATATATAAAATTAAGTATTAAAAAGCTTCTCTCTAATAGGACTAAAGTTATAATATAGCCTAGTATTCGTAGCGCTAATAGGGCTAGTTTCAAGTTCTAGACTTATATATACTTCTACGCCGTGAGTAGGCTCTATATAGGCGCCTAAAAGGGGGTTATTAGGTTAAATAATAGGCCTATAACTACGTAAAGGTTAAGGATCTCGATATAATAGGCGTTATAATAAGTAGTAGTTAGGGTAAATCTCTCTAGCTAATTAAATATAACTACCTACTTATTATCGCTATATATATGCTATATATTAGAAGGTAGGAGGGTAGATATAATAACGTTAATATTAGTAATTTATTTTGCCTAGCGGGTATTAAATACTCTAAATATCTCTACCTAGTCGACTTAGTATATATTAGTAGCGTAGCGCGCCTCGTAGTAGTACTAAATACCCTCCTAATAGGTAAGTATATAATTAGTATAGGATTAATTGGTTTCTAATATCTTAATAGCCTTACTAATAGGTCTAAGTAGGTTAATAAGAGTCTCTACGCGGAGCTAGAAAAGTTTATTACTAATAATACTAATTAGTATAGTAATACTACTAGCGTTACTATCCCTTATAATAGAGCCTCGCTAGCTAGCGATATTATTAAGGTAGATATAGTTAAGGAGGGTACTCTTTAAATAGAATACTAATAATAAGTAACGCTCTATACTTCTCTATTAGGTAAAAGAGGAAGTAAGTAGGGCTTTAGGCTTATTATAAATAGTAACTTAGAGTTATTAAAGTTAGGCTAATTATAACTATAAGGTATAGAAGTAACTAATAATACTTAAGGCCTTCTTAATAATTAATTACTATAGAGATAGCTTTATAATATTACTAATAAGAAGGTTTAGCCTATAGGAGTTATAGAGAATAGGAATAATATACTTAAGGCCTAGTTAATAAGTAATCTCTTAGTATAAAGCCCTTATAGTACTATTCGTATTAGTTATAAAGCTATTAATCCGCTTAAGGTTAGGAATACCCTTAACTATAGAGATCTCTTTAAGGATAGGAAGGAGCTCTTAAGTACTCTATATTATACTATAGGAGTAGTTAGTAGTTACTTATATACGCTAGAAGAAAGTAGTATTACTAGGTAGTATAATAGAGATATTAAGAATATAATTATTAGCGTTATCTTTAGAGCTATTAAAAGTTATATTAATATAGGGCGAAGCTTTAATAATAGCCTTAACTTTATAGTAGTAGTTATTATAAATATAAGGTAAATATACCTCGTAGAGGCTATATAATAATAGTAGCTTCTAGCTAGGTCGAAGTAGTATAGTTAAGTTATAGGTCTAGTCGTCTTTATAGAAAGTAAAGGGGCGACTATTAGTAAAGATAGAAAGTATAGTATAATAGTTTAGCTAGTCTATTAGGTCTCTAAAGGTATTATTAACTATAACTATAGTAATAAGGGTAGCTATAATTAGTAGTTAGGTGCAGGTTTAGTATTCGAGGTATTATAAGTAGCGGTTAAGATACTTCCTCTACTAAGAGATACTAACTATAATAACCTAGCTATAGTATTTATACTACTCTTTTTAGTCCTTATTATTATAATCGTGGTATAAGTAAAACGACTACTTAATAATAGTAGTTTTAAGGCCTCTTAAAGCTATTACGATGTTATTAGTAATAATAATAATAATAGCAGAGCGTTATTAGTAATAATAATAATAGTAGTAGAGGTAGTATTATAAGAGGGAAAAAAGAGCTTAAAAGTTAGCCTAACTACGATTATTAGGTTAGGTTAGCCTTATGCTAGCCTAATTAGGCTTAGTTTAGTGTAATATCACGCTTTTATTACTTTTTTAGGCTAATACAAAAGCACTGCTTTTTTAGGCCAAAGCAGAAAAACTCGGAACCCTGCGCTGGGCAGTTGCGGGTGGAGAACGGACACCGGACACAGGCGTGATGTAAACATTTTTGAGAGTCTTTCCAGGTCTTACGGGCAGGCAAAGCTTGTCCCTTTGTGTTCTGGCGGTTCTTTGGAGTCGTTGAAAGACGTTATCTTGTAGGTAAGTAAGAGTGAAGACCCCTTTAGGGTGTCTTCCGCATTGGACTCTCATACAGTTATGGCAATAAGGTATCGACGATGCTCCTCCTTCTTGGTGTTAGGTACGCCCTAGTAATAAGAGCCTGCGAGAATTTCAAGCTCCCGAAAACAAGACTCGACCATGGCTCTTCCGATGGTGATTCCGATGGACCAGACAGTACGAAGACCCTGGCTCATCTACCGCTCCTGAGTCCTGCGATTTTCCTCCCTCCCTCCTTCTTTGCTTTCATTGATACATCACTCATATATCCCTACCCGGTCAAGCCAATAGACAAGGATCGAGACTGGGCTGAGTATTCGAAGACTTTGGCGCCATGAGAGGATTCGTGCAGCGCACACAATGGTTGTACTAACAAACGTACGACGGGCCTCAAGACATCATTAGACCAACCTATGCAGTTGTCTCAACCGCAACGACTGAGCCCCCATACCAGTATAAGTCTTTCCGTGCACTGAGGACGATCTGAGATGACGGACATCTTTAGCTCCGAGCGCCAAGCGTATCGGCATGGGACATGCAGGACACAAAAGCACATCACAGCTAACGAGTAGTGTTTTGAAAGGTCTGGTATTCCCGCCTTGATCTGGAAGTCGGCGGCATGTGCTGTGTGGCTCTTGTGGGTCGTCACGATAAATCCTCAGCATTATTCCGCACCCAGAATGGCGCCCTGTTGTCCGCAGCAGCAGCAGAGTATTTTTGCAACGGGCTGAGTAGGGTGGCATGCGTGGATGTACGGGAATCGTTTTTTGAAAGTCCTCACAGGAGACCTGCCTCAGTTTCTTGCGCCTGCGCGGAAGCGTCACTCGGAGTTCGATGCGCTCCCGACTGCCAAAGTCGATTCAGACGTCCAGATTCATGTCAAAAAGAGTCACCCGGCGTGGAATGGAAATGAACGTATGAATTGGCCGAATAAAGATCAGCCGACTCAAACAAAATCTAACGCGCAGATTTGTACACAAATATACAGCCAGACATCTGAAATATGAGCACGAACACATCCGAATCCAATCCATACACATCTCACGCTCTAGTAACCAAAATGCAGATGCACGCCAAAGGAAAAGGACGCACTAGAAATGCACCGGAAATGCAACATAAGCCAATTCACGTATCACACATTGCACGCTATCATAGAATTGAGTCGGGGAGAAGATCGGAGAATAAGGGGCGGGGGCGGGAGGCGCGAGGGGAGGTATGACTGAGCTTGTGGCTCCAGCCACACATTGTCGCTGTCCAACGGACCAGCTCATGGGGAAGGGGATCCAGATGTCTGCTGCCGCATCGCCTCGACGAGAGCGGTGAGCTTGTCAATCTTGTCGTTGAGCTCCGTGATGCGGACCTCAACGGCGGAAGGGGCGTCGGCCTCCTCCATGTCAGCGCGAGTCTGGGGCCTGGAGTCACTCTCGTTGTACCGGTACGGAGACCTTGCGGGACGGTGGCCGGACGACGGCCGGTTGAGCTGTAGGGCGTTCCTGGACCGCTTGCTCGTCGCGGTGCGAGGTCCCTTGAAGCCGGTGTACTCGGGGAGAACGCGGCGGCGGACGCTCTCGTACATCTTGATGACGCCGACGATGGGCAAGTGAGTTGCCTTCAGGAGGAGGATGCGGCCGCGGCGGAACTTGTCGTCGGAGGGAAGGAAGAGGCGGAGAGGGCGGAAGATGACGAGAGCGATGAGGTTGAACGGCGGGTAGAAGTGCGTGAGCCGGTTGCTAGTCGAGGCCTCGAGCACGTACACGCTGTAGACGTAGAGGTACTCTTCGCGGGCGTGGGTGATGACGCGGGAGAAGCTGTTGGACAGCATACCGGTGAGGGAACCCATCAGGAGGAAGGTACTGAGGATAATGAAGATGATCATGAGAGTCGGGCCAAAGATTGGGTTGATGTCCTCCATGATCTCGATACCGACATAGGAGGAGCCAAAGAAGATCTTGGTCAGGATCATGGTCATGTGGGAGAAGTTGTAGGCATCCTGGCCGATGAGAGAGAAGGTGGTGAGGAAGCCGAGGTAGATAATGACCACTAGAACCATGAACTTGATGAAGTCCTTGCTCATCTCCTTCAGACAAGGGATTAGAGTACCCCAGTAAGGCGACAAGCTGAGGAGGGAGAAGACGCGCGGGACCATGAAGAGGGCTTCGAGAGCGAAAACGTCAAAGGCAAGGTCGGTGGTCTCCCGGTCGTGGTTCGTGATGCCAATAACCCCTGTATTGTGTTAATCGCTGCATCTTGGACCCTGAAAAGGCTGGCTTACTCAGAACGGCAAAGGTTATACCGATGCCTATCATGATCATGTCGAACATGTTCCATATATCAGTTGCGTAGAAGATGGTGCCAGCATCTGCCCATTCGCTCAGTTCATCATAGAGGAAAGCAGCCAGCCAGATGTACAGGACAATTTCGTTGTGGGTGATGCGTTCGGTGTTCTGCTGGACGAGAACGGAGTAGTAGAGGACAAGGAAAATGAGGAAGAAGAAGGCCTCCCAGGCTTTGAGGTACTTGGGAACTCTCAAACGGGAGAAGATGTCGGTGGTGTGAGGGTTGTAGAAGCGAGGCTTCTTCTCGGCGTGGACTGAGAGGCTGTCCCAGAAGATGATGTCGCCATTCCAGATACCGGTAACAATCTTCTGTACGACGTGTTGACTGAGGAACCGCTTGGCGTCGGCGACAGCGGCGATCTCGAGGGCGTTGAGGCTGGTAAAGGGAGAGGTCGGGTCATCATCGTCGTCGTCCTCCTGGTCCGCGTGCATGCTCATGGTCAGCCTGGACAGGGACGACAAGAGCTGGTAGCGCTTGGCGCTGCTTCCAGGCCGGACCGAGGCGCGTCTGCTGTGAGATTCTGACCAACTGCCGCCTGAGAGGAGAGGCGAGTTCTCATTGCTCTCGAGGTCGATGTTGGGCGCCGGTGGCTCCGGCTCCTTGGCGTCAGGAATTTCGTACAGGCAGTAGTCGACGGCCTCACGTTCCGACAGACGGGTAAGGAAACGCCAAGCGACAATCTCGCATGCATTGGCGCGGGCTTCGCAGAGGCCCTTGTTGGACTCGCTCTCATCGACTGCATAATGCCATTTCAGAGCGCTGACACATGTCAGCACTATTACTGGAACAACACTGCACCCAGCTCCTGCACTGAGACGGTCAGCAACTTACAGCAGAGCGTTGACAGTAGCGGGGTTGGTGCAGGTGGCATTAAGGTGATCGACCAAGATCCTCAAGCACTCGCCCGCGGCGGTGGTTCTCAGCTGCTCGAATGTGCTCGGCAGAACAATGACATCGGTGATGTAACTGTGCCGCCGTCAGTAATCGGTCTCAGTCTCCCCGCCGTCCGGACACCGGAAAGTCGGAGGGCCACCCGAAAACTCACACCGAGATCTTCTTCACCACCTCCCGGAAGCTGTCGCTCGTTCCAATGTCGGGCAATTCCAACGTGTCGATGCGCATAGACACCGGGCTCAGGTCCCGCTCCGCCGGCATGTTCTTCTTCCTGACGCGGATTGGCATTTTTGTCGGCGGTGAGATGCGTACCTTGGGATTGGTTCAGTCAAGCCACGGCAGCCGGAATGAGGAAATGCTTTCCTGCGGTGGTCAGCAGCAACGGCGGCGCGTGAGACGGGATTGAATTGATGGATGGATGGATGGTAAGCAATGCAATTGGCGGCGCCGTGTGCTCTCTGTCACGTCCGGACGACGGCAGCGAGCGGGAAACAGATGCAGAAAGGATGCCGAGCCAGAGGACCCCGAAGACAAGATACCTTACCGCCTGCTGAACAGGGGTCAAGTGGGTCCACTTTAGTGGAAACGAGAGGGGCGGGGACGCGCGGGGGAGGGCAGGACAGATGACCATTGGTTTGTGCTGCTGGTCTCGTCTGAATACAGTTTAGCGCCTTTTGCTGGGTTACGGTGCTAAGAACAAAACAAGCTTTGCTCATCGCTGAAATCTTGGAATCCCTCTCACCGTCTCTCAGTGAGAAGAAGCGAGTGAACCATTCATAATTTATAGAACACCAATATATAGAACTTTTTAGAGCTAGAAGTATATATCCTTGCCCCTAATAACCCAGCACCCTTGCTATATCCCCTAGTTTATAACCCGCTTCTTTAGCGCTTTAAGGAATTTAGTATATTATTTATTATATAGCTAGTTAATTTTAATAATATCCTTAGATATTAGATATATTATGCGATCGAACTCTATTTTAATATTATTAATTAACTTAAGATACTCCTTTTTAAGGTATCTTTATTATTATATAAACTTAATTACTATAAGATAGAGCTATCTCTAATTCTTAATTAGGGTAGTATTATTAGGAGGGTAGTTATTAAACTAGTAGTTCTTTTAATACTTAGAGTAATAAATTATAATAAGGGTATTAATAAGATATAGGTATTAAGGTATCTTAGTAGCTTAGTTTAGATTAATTAGAGATACCTATAGCTTTATTACTATACTTAGATAGAGTACTTTAAAGATTTATTTTATAACCCTAGATTACCTATAGAGGTTTATAGTATCTTATAGCTTATTCTAAGTCTTCTAGTTTAAGGTTTTAATTAAAATCGTTAAGGTAGTTAGTAACTACTACTAAGTTTTTATTTATTATTCGGCGTAGAAAAGGCCCCGTTTTTTTGCGGATATAAAGGTTACTAAGAGTGAACTATTCAGTCGTTCCTTCGTCGCGATGCTGTGAAGCCCTCGTATTCCACCTTTAATGTGTGCCTCGTCTCAAAGCTAGACATCTCATGATCCTTGTTTCCGACCGTTTGAAGGTCGGACAACAGACCCCACATGTCTTCGATCATTGACGCCAAGCTCACTACGACCTCAAAATCTCAGTCTACGTCATTTTCTTCAGTGCCATTCTTGTGATGGAGCTGTCGATTCATCTGTTCAGGCTAAACCCGGCTCTCGCCTGTCCAGTCGCAGCTTGGTTGGATCTCACTGAGGAAATTTTCAATAGGGATTCCATGAGTCTTCCTGAGGGATCTCACGTCACAGCCACGTGGAGACGCCCTCGAGTAGGTTATTTCGGCCCTTTCCCTGCGCCCAGGAACGGGGCGCGTCACATCAAGGTGATGACAAGCCTCTCAGTCTCGTGGAACCCCTCAACGTCAGGGCGGATGTTGCCATGAAGGTAGGAAAACCATCCTGGCCGTCATATGTCACAGTCCAATAAAGGATGACTACCCCATCGCCAAGCCCCTTGGAGGATTCAGAAGCTTCGTTCTGTGACGCGGCGCTGCCTTATTTTGCTCGTGTCGACCAAAGCCCCTTCGCAGAGCCTCGATTATTTGTCACGATGGTTACTAGTACTACGGGTGTAATTGATGGATTGAAGACGAATATAATTCAAATGACTTCAGATGAAGTTCGGATCAGACGACACAATTAGCCGAACACCACCTCACTTCTGGACCGCACTCCAAATCCATAATATCTACTTTCTTCACCGCCTACGACTTCGTCGCTCCCCAGCACCACTTCGCCTCAAGAAGCACCATCATATATGACAGCAGTCCCAGGAAGATATGGAAGCGTTCCCCAGGATGCGTGCAACTCTTATTATCCATTCGAGTCCAACTTTGAAGGCAATATCGCCTCCGCTGCAGTTTTTGGACTGCCCATGATAGCGCATGTCGTCCAAGGAATCACCTACAGAAAGGTGCGGAATGCTGACTACTTATGTGACATACCTCGCTGACGGACGGATAGAGGTTTTGCTGGGTCATTGTGGTCGGCGCGTTCTGGGAAACGGCTGCCTTCATTCTCCGAGCCCTCGGATCTCGGGATCAACAGCGGATAGGTTATCAGATCGACGGGCAGCTGCTCTTCCTCCGCGCACCGCTATGTACGTTTTATCATGTACATATCCACATCTCACGTCAGCACCCAGACTGACATGATACTTTCTCTAGGGATCAACGCGCTCGCCTACATACTGGCTGCCAGGCTCGTGTACTTCGTCCTACCAGACCAGAGAGTCCTCTGCCTCAAGGCCACCGCGCTCACCAAGATTTTCGTCGCCATGGACGTCGTTTGCTTTCTGGTACAGGCAGTCGCGGCGGCGCCATGATATCCAACACGGAAGTCTCGTCGGACGACCCCATCCTCCGCATCGGACAGCAGGTCTACATGAGCGGCTGCGGGCTGCAGCTCCCCTTTATCATCATCTTCTGTGGGGCGGTTTTATGTGAAGTTGCGGCGGGCGCAGAGATTCAACCTCGGCTTAGAACGGGTCAAGGCCCTGGCGTGGGTGATGTACGTGGTCTCGGTCCTCGTCAGTGTAAGTTTCCTTTTCGACTTGTCCGTCCGCGTTGCCCTCCTGCAGAGTCCTTGTTTGACAAGAAGGGATGAACGGACTGAGCTGACACCCGCGGAGATCCGGATCATCTTTCGACTGGTCGAGTTTGGTCCTGGCGCGGACATTGAGAGCCCTATCCTCGCCAACGAGAACTACGCGTTCGGACTCGACGCACTGCCCGTGGTTTTCGCGCTCGTCCTTCTCAACGTCGCGCACCCATGCATCGTGCTCAGGGGTGAGAACAGCGAGTTCCCGATACTGTCGCGGAAGGAGAAGAAGCAGCTGATGCGGGAGAAGAAGGAGGCCAACAAAGCTGCAAAGGCAGAGAAAAAGCAGGTAGAACAGGGCTGGCAGATTTGTGGAAGACGGTCAAGTTTTCATTGTGGAGGAGAGACCGCTGACAAACAGCGCTTATGACACAGACGAGCGGACGATGCGCGAAGGGAGCAGGCCTGAGCCATAGTGGTGCTGTCGACGGGCATTGTAAGATCTTAATGTTGGGTGACTGCATAGCTAGGGCGTTTTGGAGGTTGCTGACGGACGTATGACACGTCCGAGGGCTGTATCTCACATTTGCATTGGTTGTAATGTCTCTGGATTGAATACATGCTGAAACAGCAGAGTCGCAAGATGTGAACCATTTCCGCGACTGGGTTCAATTGAGACATGAACCACTCTCTTGGTATCAAGAAAATTGACCAAAACGAGCAATACTCACCGTAGGTTTAGGACGACGATCTCTTGGTTTATACTGATTGCCTGATTTTTCGAGTTTCCAGCACCGAACCGCCACGGGGATCCACTCGGACCGGGAGTTAGCGCGGATAAAAAAAGCAGCCCGGACGGAGCTAGCGGAAGACCGTCCCACACTGTGCTACTGTGTTCGTATACGATGACCAGCCCTCACAGACAGTGCGAAGTGACCGCCGAAGGATTCCAAGGCCGGCGTAGTGGAGTGGCAGAGTGCACAGGCGAGAAGGACGCCTCAACTGGTCCTGCTGGTGCGGCGCAAACACGCTTCCTTCAAACCCCATTCCCCGTCCAGAAGCGTTGCGTTACAAGTCCTCCAATGTCCCGCGTCGAACGAGTCGTCTGTTCACTGCCCGTTCGGACCCGAACCACCAAGGCTGTCAAACTGGCACGCTGGCGTGATGGTAGGCCCCCAAAAACTAGGGAAGTCAAATTAGGGCCCCCGAATCGGCGGTTGGGGGTGTTCTCTGTCATGAACCGTGGTCCCAACGCAAAGGCAACTCAGCTTGGTCGGTGTCCAGCTGCCGTGAACCTGTATCAAACCATGCAGGTTCAATGTGAGAACAGCAAACCTGCGCAAGGCGAGGGGGGCCTTGCTCTTTCTCAGGTACCATCCCGACGCTGTTCGAACCAACAGTCTCCGTCAATCATCGTTGGACCTAGGCTTGCCAGGCCATCGTCGGGCCAGTCGCGGCCAGCGTGGGCTCAACTGGAAATGATGAATACGACAGCCAGCTAGAGAGAGTTCTCTACTGCTCTCCTACTTTGTGATCTCTTACACTCCCTGCCTGATTACTTGTTAAAGTCGCCGTACGGCACGCAACTTCCAAGTCACCTTCTACCCATTTCCGAGTTCTCAGATCCGCACAGACTGGGCCCGGTCAGCGCTTTCGCTCATTTGCCACGGCAGAGCGTTTCCAACGATCAAGAGATCTTCCCACCCCGACCCTCGCCCCCAGCGGGTGCGCGGCCTAACTCGCAGCTGTGATACGACGGTAAGGCATGTTCCCTCTGTCTCTTTAGGCTCCCCAGAGCGAAAGAACGAGGAGGGCGCATGCTTATGATGGCAGGATTCTTGAAACCACTGCCTCTCCAATCAGCGTCAGCCTTGCCGACGAAAGGCCCCCGGAAAACCCCCCTCCCCCCTCCACGTCCCTGCTCCGATCTAAATTGCACCTCGTCCTCCGATCCTCTCAAAGGATTCTCTTGTCTCTTTCGTTCTTGTCTTTCTGCCTGTTCCGCCCCAGAGGCCCGCTTCTATTCCTTCTAGGTTTTCCTTTTTTTTTGGTCTTCCCCTAGTCGACTTCTGGGTGCTGTAAGTATTCTTAATTATACAAATCCCACGGGGGCGCCATCTTCCTAGATCTTTCATTCCATATTCGACCACGTATTCGCCAAGGATATAGTTCGCACAGAAGAAGGGGCTTTTGGAAGGAATCGAAAACGCGGGCGAAGATCGCCTCTATCTTCGCGATGGTATCTCACAGCTTTCTGCGGGTTCCGCTAGTGGCAGCTCTCATGCTGCTTTCTGGCGTCTTCCCCGTCACCGACGCCTTCGCTAGCCAACCCCAAAAGACGGACGAGGTCAAGGAATACCTCGCATTCCGGACACTAAACGTCTTCGACTGGCCTCTGGCCACACCGATGCCATGGCTAGGCGCCCTCGAGAAGAGACAGGACTCCAGTACCAACACCGTCTGCGGTTACCTCGGCGGTGACCCAAACTTCCCAGCAACATGTTCCGCTGGTTCCCATTGTGCGATGGACGCCACCGCCTCGGCCGTCGGCTGCTGTCCCAACGGCGTCGCTTGCACGACAGGCGTTTACACCGGCTGCGTCGACGAGGGCAGCCCGACCCAGACGGTCGTCGATCCGTACGTTTTCACCTGCCAGGGCACAGACGTGTGCTACAGAAACACGTACGACGGGAACGCCTATCAGTACGGATGTGGCACGACATCCGACGGGACCAGTGTTGCCGCTACTGCGTCGGGGTTGATCACGACAGTATCCATCACCCAAATCTCGGGACTGATCACCAAGGCGGTGACAACGCCGGCCTCATCCTCAACCTCTATATCTTCGTCTGAGAGCTCGTCAAGCTCCAGCTCCAGCTCCAGCTCCACCTCGTCTGCCTCTCCAACTGTAAGCTCGGCGGCGCCCAGCGCCACGCAGTCGAAGCCCGCAGGCGGCAGACCGCCGCCCCCACCCCCGCAATCTGTGCAAGACGCCAGGCTCCGACGCAACGGCGCCATTATCGGCGCAACTATTGCCGGTGCTGCCCTTTTTGTCGGCATCATCTCCATGACCCTTTGGATGCGCAAGAGACAGCGCTCCCGCAACCAGCGTATGGGACCTGGACAAGGCAAGGGACCATCGTATATCAGGTGAGATCCCCTCAACTGCTAAGCATTAGCGAATTCGACTATAAGCTTACCCGCATCGCAGCCCTATGACGAACCAGAAGGACTTCGTCCCGGTTCCTGGCCAGGATATATTTGACCAGGCTGGCTACGGGCATCCTTCGATGATGCCTGGCGCCCACGGTAATACCACATCCATTGTCGGAGGTAGCGCCGCTAACAGGGGCTTTGTCCCAGGAGGTGCTGTCGGAGGTGCCATCGCTTCCGGCGCTGCTCGCGCGGGGGAAGAGGAGGTGCCGTTGACACAACAGAACGAGATGACCGAGTTCTCCCGCGGCTTCAACGACGCTATCGCTCACGTCGATGGGCGCAACGCACATCCCAGCGCAAACTACGGCGGAGGAGATATCACGGAGGAGAGGCCATTGTGGCAGGAGAACCGGAGACAGAGCCGGAATCTGATGTGGATGTAGAGCAGCTTCCTAGAAAAAGTGACTTAGGCAGGGACAACGGTAGAAATGGGCAAGTAGGACAGACTAGGGATGCGGCGTCTTGGAGTAGATGTACTTTCAATTGTTCGGAGCCATGACGAATTGGCACGTCGAAGCTAGAAAACGCTTCTAATTGCATACATAATTTGCAGCACATCAATAGTTCAAATGATGCGCTGTTCTTTTGGACAATAACTAGACCAAGGGCAAGGACGTTGTGAAATTCTTTGACAACAAGGATCGAGTCGGACGTTGCCAAGCTGCGTGCGTCCTAATGACTAAGAATAAGGTATGGCTCGAAGATCGGAGCCGATTGAGTCCGGTTCCGGGCCGAGGATGGGCACCAGTCTGGCGGCCCCACATGATCGGCATAAACCCACATAAGGTCGGCAGTTTAACCGGAGCTGGGGTGCCCAGAGATTACCTATACTAAGTACTAGGTAGTGTCTGACTGCGAAACCGGTCCTGAAATTCGATGACGACGGCACGGACGATACAACAGCCATCTCGATAACTGCTTATTACCTATACCTACCTCAGAGAAGACCCCATCTTCCCGAGTACGAGAAAAAGAAAGGACCTTGTGGATTTTGTTTCAACGCACATTTCTCTTGACCTTGCGAGCTCCGTTTAACCAGGTGGCTCGTGGAAGTTGCCGAATTCAAGGTGAACTGGAGTCATGAAGATCGCCAGTTTCCCATTTCCTTTACCAGAGGCCCCCTTTTCCTTCCTTAGGGGTCCTCGAAATCTGAGACCCAGGACCCCCAAGATCCAATCAAACCGCAAGAATAGAGGCCATGGCAACCCCAACCAACTGCGAACTTATCATAGCAAACACAGGGGCGTGAGAACCATGTGGGAGAGGGACGTGGGCGGTGAAGACTTTTTTACGCACTTCGTGGCCTCAACTGACTTGGCGGTACGCTATGGTTGTGGGGTATTTGGGCAACCCTTGCGACCTCTAGCCATTCACATGTAACTTCGTCCTGTTTTTTACAGCCCCCTGCATGGAAAATGCCCACTGTAGTGGACCCGTCCGGCCGCCCAGAGACGAGCAATGTGGTAGGAAACGGTGAGGTGAGTACTACCCCCCAATTTGTGGAACACCAATGTGTGGAACTTTTTAGAGCTAGAAGTACATATCCTTGCCCCTGATAACCTAGCACCCTATTTTACCCCCTCCTCCCTCCCCTAGTCTCTAATCCGCTTCTTTAGCGCTTTAAAGAACTTAGTATACTACTTATTATATAGCTAGTTAATCTTAGCTATATCCTCGGATATTAGCTATATTATACTTTTAAACTTTATCTTAATCTTATTAATTATCTTAAGTTATTCCTTTCTAAGGTATTTTTACTACTATATAACTTAAATTACTAGGAGATAGAAAGACCTCTATCTTTTAATTAGGGTAGTATTAAGAGGGTTATTAAACTAGTAGTTCTTTTAATACTTAGGGTAATTTATTATAAGAAGGGTATTAATAAGATATAGGTATTAAGGTATCTTAGTAGCTTAGTTTAGATTAATTTAAGATACTTATAGTTTTATTACTATACTTAAGTACTTTAACGATTTATTTTATAACCTTAGATTACTTATAGAGGTTTATAATATCCTATAGCTTATTCTAAGTCTTCTAGTTCAAGGTTTTAATCAAAATCGTTAAGGTAGTTAGTAATTACTGCTAAGTTTTTATTTATTATTCGGCGTAGAAAAGGCCCCGTTTTTTTGCAGACATAAAGGTTACTAAGTACTAAGAGTACCACCCCCGTCGCGGGCGCGTTCTAGAATGACGGAATGCTCGAGCTCCTGCTTAAATCTGTCCACACGGCCACAGCTTCAACCTTTTTGCGGAAAACCACTACATCCCCCCCTAAAGATCGTGAAGGAAAACACAACACCGTGGTTTGAGCTGCGCCCGCACCATCAACCACAAATCCTCCCCCGTCCCTTCCGTTCACCATGGCTTCCGAGAAGCTCAAGGGCGATCAGCTCGAGGGCGACATCACCTTCACCAAGACGCCGCCCCAAGCTCCCGTCAACTTCGCGACTAACGAGGACTGCGGTGTCAAGACCAGCAACGTAAGCACCCAATTGAGCTTATTGCTCCTTCGCGCGACTCAATGCGGTGCCGGTCGAGCTCAACTGACCTCTCATGAGCTTCAGCTGACATCTCTACCTCGCAGTACCCCGCCACCCACAATGCGACTCTTCCCGCTGAGGGGCCTGGCCACGAGTCCTTCTCCAACTACGTCCTTGGAGCTTTCATGTTCGGTGGTCCTTGGTGGCTCACCCGTGCCTTTGGCGGCGGTTGGAAAACCTACATCTTCTTCTTCCTCGTCTGCTTGTTGCCCAGCTTGATCGTCGTCTGGATGGGCTTTTCGACCTACTCCCCGCGCATCAACGACAAGGTGAAGCTCCCCGGCCGCCCTGTCGAGCACTACATCACCTTCAAGAACGAGGCCGACCGCAAAAGATGGAGCGGCCGCAACAAGGTCCCCATTAAGACCTTCTACGAGATGTACTTTGACGGCGAGGTTGACTTCAATGGTGACTGCCTCGAGGTCATGGAGTACCGCCACGACTGGTGCACCTTCCAGTTTACCTGGCCTGTCCTGCAGTTCATCCTCTTCACCTTCTTCCGCGACGTTGCTTTCCACTCTCAACAGCAGGATGAGGAGCAGGTCCAGCCTACCTATGACAGCGGCAACGACCACTACGCCTGGTTCCTCGGCCCGCGCATGATCTACACCAGCGGTATCTTCTCCGACATCAATCGCGAGGAGACCCTCGAGGAGATGCAGGACAACAAGATGGCCATCGTTTGCGAGAAGATCGACCTCAAGGAGGGCGAGTCCATGCTGGATATCGGCTGCGGCTGGGGAACCCTCGCCCGCTTCGCCAGTGTAAACTACGGCGCTCACGTCACCGGAGCCACCCTCGCCAAGAACCAGGCCGCCTGGGGTAACGATGCCCTCCGCCGCGCCGGCATCCCCGAGAGCCAGAGCCAGCTGTTGGTTTCCGACTACCGCGACATCCCCAAGAAGAAGTTCAACAAGATCACCCAGCTCGAGATGGGCGAGCACGTCGGTATCAAGCGCCTCACAACCTTCTTCCGCCAGTGCTACGACATGCTCGAGGATGATGGCTCCATGTACGTCCAGCTTTCCGGTCTTCGCAGGCCGTGGCAGTACGAGGATCTCATCTGGGGCACCTTCCTGAACAAGTACATCTTCCCTGGTGCCGATGCTTCCACTCCCCTCTGGTACTACATCAGCTGTCTTGAGAAGGCTGGATGGGAAGTCAAGAGGTGAGTTTATTTTACAACTTTTGGTGCGATAAAGCTTAAGACTAACCCCCGCACAGCGTCGACACCGTTGGTGTTCACTACTCCGGAACCCTTTGGCGCTGGTACAGAAACTGGCTCGGCAACGCCGAGGCCGTCAAGGCCAAGTACGGCCAGCGCTGGTACCGCATCTGGGAGCTCTTCCTCGCCTGGTCCGTCATCGCCTCCCGCCAGGGTAGCGCCACCTGCTTCCAGATGGTCGTCGTCAAGAACCTCAACGCCGTCAACCGTCTCGACGGCTTCGCCACCCAGTACGGTCTCGCCGGCGCCCTCGCTGCCGCCAAGGCCAAGGGTAAGGCCATTCTCCGCCAATAAGCGATCGAAAGAAAAGCTTTGCAAAAACAATCACGCCCGTGGATGGAAGGTTTCCGAACTTTTTTTTTTTTTCTTCCCCCGGCCGGTGTTTGGACTCGGTGACTCGGAGTCGAAGAGCTATGTAAAAAGGGGAGGGAAGGGCGCTTTCGTACAATACCTTTTGTCATGTTTGGTATGAAACCGGGACCTATGTAAAAGTTATTGGCTTGAACAAAAAGGTGGCATGGGTATGGATCGGTTTACTTATAGCAGTGCGGCGACGTTCCGCCTCATGGCCATGTTACAAGTCTGCTTGGTCTCAATGCGAACAACTTCATTCGCATATCCTTTCGCATCTTTACGAGCAATGGCTTCCTTGTATTGACTGCCTGGTATCAACAAGACCGGCACACGGCCGCCACCAACCCAGCCTTGCCCAGGGTAAACTGTGGCGGCCACTGCACAATAAACTTGAGTGGGATCTAATGTATGGCAGATCCAACCTCATCTGGCTCGGCCTCGAGGAAATCTCCGTTCTTTATGCCATAAACAGGCATTTCCTCGGCAGAAAACCCTTTCCTCGTCTCGCGGTCACAGCACAATTGGTGTTGCGACTCCCGATATGAGCGTCACCACGTCACCAACTTCGATCCCCATGTGGCCGGATCCAAACATGCCCTTGGCAGTTCTGAAAAAGGTCCGACCCCTGTGCGAACGTTCCACATCCTCTCGCCAGAAGTCTATGAAGCTTGCCTGAGCTTCGCCCAGAACGGGAGAGATGGGCGGGGTTCTCTCATCCCTGACGTTCCAGTTGCAGACAGCGATCTGTTGTTCTGGCGACAAAGTTTCGACTTCTGTCGCCTCCGTTCCGATCATTCGATAAAACAATGAACTCATCCATTGGAAGCCAAAGTCCCAGTTTTCGCGAAGCATCGTGTCCACGAAGTAGTTGTTCCAGCCAGGACTATGTTCGACCCCAAGCCCAACGAAAGCGCCTCAAGCATCCAGCCAACCTTTGGGATCCGGAATGTGAGACTGTCCGTGGCGGAACACCCGGAGACCAGACGTATCCATGACTTCGGGGCTCGTGTCAGCTACGCGGCCGCGGACACGAAGGACTGGGTGGCGACGGATGAGATCACGTCTTTTTACGATGCTCTGGGTCGTATCCCCGCTAGCATGGTAAAATAATCCGTGAAGACACAGGTCTCGGCGAACGCCATGACGGCCGATCTCTCTCGCCAGTCAGGAACCCAGCTTGGAAGCATTCCTCCAGCAACTCTCGCCGTTATACATTCCAGACCGTCCGGCGTTCGTATTTGCACGAGCGGGGTACAGAACATGATTCTGGCCGCTTGCGTGAATACATCAACGTACGACGACGAGTAGTCGGGAGCCAGATACTGCGCTTCTTCCTTGCTTACCAGCCCAACAGGCCAAACACCATATCACTTGGATCTGTTGCGGCATGATGCGGCCGACCTGGCAATGCCAGAGCTGTTCCACAACCAGGCTAATGAGAGAACGGTCCGGATTTGAACGGCCCAGACGAAGATTGCGGCGCAATACCATAGGTTTTAGACCGTCATATAACGTTGACGACAGATTGAAATCAGGTATGGCCCCTCCAATCCAAATGCCTGTCACTGCCCCGTGAAACAGGGACGCTTCTGTTACCAACGATAATCGAAGCCGTGTGAGCCAAGACGGCTTCTTGAATCATCCATATTCTGTGCTGGAATTTAAGTAGCCAGGTCATGGATGAATGCGGCATCATGTCCGGATGTGAACATGTAGCTCTTCAAGAAGTAGAGAGAGACATTGCTCAAATGTGCGCCGTCTTCGACCCCAAGATCATCCGTGACAATCCTTGGCGAGACGTATTCCATGATCACCATCGGATCTCTCGCTCCGCACACAGCACGATCAGGCAGCTCCAGCACTCCATGGTAAACTAGACCTGGCCCATCATCAGCGATGATGTCCGTGAGTGAGTCCGTTTCCGCGGTGCCGGGTCAGAGACACATATCCACCGTCTTCACGCGTCTAAAGATATCGCCCATCGAGTTGATTCGAGGGAAATGTTCATTGAGATTCTTTTGAGCGATGCATATTGCGTCGGCCCTTAGCCACGAATCGCATCCGTTCCATTCGAGATGCTCTAGGGCGCCGTACAAGTTCCGAGTGATGCAGAAGAATGTGTCGTTGATATTGATCTCCATGCCAGCCGCATCTTCCCAAACGTACGAAGTGGCGGAGTACGAGATGTCGTCTTATTCGAGCGAGGCATTTTTCATTTCCTGGGGCGCAGAACGGGGCTGCGTCTGGAGGAAACAGAAGACTCTGATCTCGTGGCGAGTTGGATCAAGAGGGGCGTAAATGGCCATCTGGTATGGTGGTGAGATCCCTTTATGCAGCTGGCTGATCTTTGCGAAATGGAGTCTGATGTGAAGATGATCGGCGTTGTAAATGGAAAATTCAGGCTGAGTGTTGGTGTGTAAAATGGCTTATTGGAGACGGCAAAGGCATGTGTGATTTTGTTATTCCTTGCAACGCCAAGAAGAAAGGCACGCATCGCGAAGTCGCTGCTGTCAGCATGCAAGTGATATCAGAGAGATAATGTATCCTTCACTCATGCTCATACATTTACACACACGGCGCTTGGTTGCCCTGCTCGAATTAAATCACTTCACCCGACTGCTCACTCACTTATCGCTGCTTTGGACGCTTTGAGTGACGCCCAACGTGACCAATGAATGTGAAGCGCGCACAGTCGTGAGAAGATAACACTACATAAGCCTAAGAATCTTCTACGCAGGATACATCTTGGATCCGTAGCACAGGGGTGATGTACTACGACTTGATAAGCATCGGAAGACCATGATATGCTCTGCAGGATCAATCTATCGGAATTAGCCCCCTGCACTGGCCGATTCCAGTTGCGACTCCTATCGTTGGATCGCTGGACGCAGAAACTAGTGGACGGTTCCAACACAGAATGTCCCAAGATGCAGGTCTACGGAAATGGATCATACTCTCCAAGCCCATCGCATACCCCTTCCACCTCAACCCCATCGATTCGCTGAACTAATTTTTCGCCAGCTCCAAAACGAAGCACATGCCCTCCATTCGGCTCACTAACAACCTGTGGCTGCCATCCGAATCTCTTCTGCGGCCCCTGATACGGGTCCTCCGCAAACGCCGTGATATAATCCTGCATCAACCTGCTGAGCTCGACTTGGAACCCCTTCGTCGGCGCTATGTGATCCAGCAGCCCATACGTCCCAAATATCAAGGGCGTCTCGCTGTTGTGATACGCGCCCAGCCAATCGTACACGTTCATGTTGGGAAATTCAGCGGCGTATTGAAACCGGAAAACGGGGGCTTCGGACGTGCTCAGCTGGTTGCGGGCGACAGTGGCGTTGCGTGCTGCGCACACCCACGCGATATCCAGCGAGGTGACAAGAGGCTGCCATGGGCCTTCGGTCAGGTTTTCCTTCGGCCATGGCACCAGAGAAGAGAACTCGTTGGCTGTCAAGGAGATGAGGGCCGGGCGACGCGCGATCTTGCCCGCTGCAGCGCGGGCCTCGTAGCCGCTGAAGACGATGCGATCATCGGGGACCACCGCAAAGGATAGAGCTGGCGTCTTCCCCCCGTCACCGTACTTGCCGATGAAGTTCGTGATCTGTGCAAAAGATACTCGGCGCATGCAGTCGAGTTCCGCCGTGCCGTCGGCGTCATCGCAGTCGGCGCCGCAAGGGGACTCGCAGCCCACGTGCCGCGCGACGAAGCTGAAGTTGGAGTACGTTGGGTCATCGGCAATGCCGGACTGCGCGACTCCGGACTCCATGTAGTAGGACTGGGCAATCGGGTCGTCGTAGTAAGCGTAGGCGTGGATGTCCGCGCTGATGGAGCCCGCGGACCGGCCCCAGTGCATGATGCGAGTTGGGTCGCCGCCAAAGGCTGCGATGTTCTCGTGGACCCATTCGAGAGCTGCCCGCTGGTCGAGGATGCCGAGGTTCTGCTCCCCGTCGGCCAGTCCGCGCGCATTAGGGAAGCCGAAGATGCTGACGCGGTAGTTGATCGTGACGACGATTGCCGATTGTGACCGCTCGACCCACGACGTCGGAATCTGCCAGGGAAGATTGATGCCACCCATCACGAAGCCGCCACCCGTCATGAAAAAGAGGACTGGAAAACCACCCTCAGGTGGCGGACTCGTAGGGGTCCAGAGTGCCAAGTAAAGACAGTCTTCGGACGTCGCTTCGCCTACCAGGCCCGACGTATCGTTCTGACCGCCATTGTAAATCAGGTTACCCTTGGTCAGAGGCGTCTTCCACATGGATTCGACCGCCGATACGAACTGTGGACACGAAGGCGGGAACTTCGTCGCATATTAGTGTCTGGTCGAGGGCGGAAGCTTCTCGGGAGGCAGCCAGCGACGCGACGCAACAGGGGGTTCCGCGAAGGCAATGGAGCGCCACTGCCGAGTATTCGGGGAGTCCCGATCAATGAATCCGGTAAAGGTGCCAGTCGAGGTTCTCATCGTGAGACCGTCAAAGTGTGGGACACCGCCGGCCCCTGAGCGGACGCCAATCGCCGATGCGAGGAGCGACAAGACGGAGAGCTTCATATTAGCGCTGTACGGGCGGATAGCTTCCAAACACCGGACGCAGGGAATTTGAGATATAAATAATCACATCATCTTCTTATCAGCTTGCGGCCTTGATTACCCCGCTCTAATGGGGTGATCTAGTCCTCTTTCTAGAAGGTAGCGCAACAAGATTATGTGGTCAGCAATCCTTTGAAGAGAGCGGCAATCTTACCGAGTTCTGATAATCCGTAAACTCTTGGCATCGGAATTCAGCTTGGAGTGGTCGTACTGGCCAGAAGAATGCTCTTGTAGCTCTCTCTCCATTTTGCTTTGCCTAAACCCTGAAACTATGGTCACGCCATAGCAAACGGCAAGGCGCTGATCTACCAAAGGTTCTCTCGTAATCAACCTGTCCAGAAAGTCGTTGATAGTATTGAATTATATCCTGACTTTGATTCTTCCCGTCCTAAGGTCCCAGCTGTTTTCTGCAACCAAGTTTCCATCTAGCTCCCCTAGGCAGCCTTGAATTTGCCATGCACCTTAGCAATGAGGCTGCCAGCATTCCAATAGCTGGAAGATTTGACTTCCAGTACGACATCCGTCTACCTTAATAGTATCAATTAGTTAGAAAGCTCCTCTAGAGGCCTTCGGTAAAGTTTCAACCTCTGCTCCTTCTTCTTCCACGCAAACAGAGAGCCAAAGAGACTTTTCTTTCGTAATGGCAAGCTTTATAATAAGGCTGAAGAGTGTCTGACCAGGTGAAAAGATCACAGTCTAGCCCGCCGTGGTCATATAGAAATCCATCTAGCCGCAGACAGTGTCACTAAACACAGCTTAAGTTGCAGATTCATTTATCCTGCCATCATACAACGTAAGCGTTTGAGTTCGAGGATCGGATTCACACAAACCACACAACATTGCTATACACATTGTGTATACAAAACGAAAGATATGATTGAGAAGCCGAAATGTCAAGTTCTCTCCATTCGATGGGGTGGCCATTACATGAATATCCAACTCACTTTCTATCCGTCTTTTTCTTTTTTCTTTTATGACTAGCAGATGAATGGGGATTGGAAAGTAGGGACCATTTACTGAGCTGTGTTTGGGTAATAGAGAGAACTGAGCGGACGTGTGACAGCCGAATCACCAGTATCAATATGAAAACCAACATGGTTGTAAGGGGAGTAGAAAAGACGTATTTTTGACACAGAGAAACTCCTTGGATCCTATCTCTCCAGATGAAGCCGTGAAACACCGGTGTGCTAAGGTATCATTAAGAACTTTCAGGCACATATGCATACTTTGGCCTTAAACAATCGACTGTGTCTAGGATATTGCGCCGAACTACGCCCTGCGCGCTAAGTCAACATATCCAAGCATCACTTGCTAGACAAGGAGAAAAATATATGTAAATTATTTGTGCTCTAGCTACACTATTCGGCCCTAGGAATTGATTGGTAAACAACCTCTTTCACCTTCATTGAAGCCTTCTGATCATTTTGATCTTTTCTTTCAGGCTTTTCATTAACTTGACGTAGTGCGGAACCCCAAGAACTTGAGTCAAGTTTTAAAACTATCGTGATGCCTTCAGCATCGCCCGTTCCTAGCGCGGCACGTGACCTGAAGGCGGCTCTAGAACTACCTTCTTCTAAGGGCTATTCCTCCGACCTTAGTTATAAATAACTACGTTATAGCTACTCTTATTATAATAGAATAAGCTCTTTAGTAACTATAAATATAGCCCTATAGGACGTTTCTTAATAGTTATAAGCCTAGCTCTAACTAGACCCCTAACTACTATTTTAAAACGAGCCTTTATTACTAAAAGTACTTACTAAAACTTCCTCTCTCTTATTCTTTCCTCCTTATTATATACTATCCTCTACTACTATAAACCCTCTATTTTAAAATAACCTTAAACTACGATATCTTCTACTACTACTATAATAATATTATACTACCTAACTACGCATAGGGACTTCGCTACCTAGTATATAATAATCTAAGCTAAAGCCTAAGCTACTAGAGTCTAGAAGTATATTAACCTAGATAACCCTAAGGGACCTTCGCGCCTAGGTAAAACCTCGTTAGAAACCTTAACCCTTAATATATATATCGCTAAGTAAAACTAAGATACTAATACCTAGTACTTATAAGAGAAGAGCGCTTATAATTAATATATCGCTCTACTTAACTAGGAGGCTTTAGAAGAGGCTATTACTAACGCTACCTCTAGGATATAGATAATAAATAAATTATAACCCCTTTAGCCTCTAACCGCCTTAGTTATAATTAATAAGAATACTATAGGTATATAGGAATAGTACCTAGAGCACTTTCGTTTGCTCGCTATATAGGAGTCTAAGCGAACCTACGAGGATTAAGAATTTAAGTATATTAACCGTCTAGTTATAGAGATTATTACTTATAATATTATTATGCCTATATATATAGAACTTCTCGCTAAAGGGGATATAACCTTTTATAGCCTTATTATTAATCTTAAGCGTCGCTACGCTCTAAGCGAGGCTAGTACCCTTATTACTATTTAAGAGGAGTATACTTAGGTCCTTAAGAAGGCAAATAGGAGCGTTAATTCTAATATATAGATTAAGGACTTTAGGGGCGTCTACTTTCGCGCTATTTAGCTTAAGCTTCTTAAGGCGAGTAGTACCCTCGCTTTAAAAACTTTTCTTTAAGTAATAAGTTATCGCTTTATACTTACTTAGGCTAATATAGAGATTATAGATATATTTAAATAGGAACGAGCAGGGACCCCTATCTCTAATATAAGCTAATATACTAATATATTTAAAGACCTCTTATATAAGGATATACTCTACTTAAGATTATAAAGATAAAGCGCTAGGGTCTTTATAATACTAGCTAGCTATATAGATAAGGCTAACCTATTAAACGTTCTTATAATAAGTAACTTATCTAGTAGTAAATAGTGCTTATATAGGTTAAGTTATTAATAGCTAAGCGTTAATTATAATCGCTTAGAAGCTACTCTAACTAGATATTACTAGAAGGGCCCCTATATATTAGTAATAGATATATAAGTAGCTTAGATCTATAACTAGTTAAATAATAACCCACGCTTTGCTAACCTTTATACTAAATTCGCTTATAGGGGCTAGTTATACGCCGTTCCCTATAAGGGTAAGAACTATTAAAATAATAAGGGGGGTAATAAGGGTTTATCTAAGAAATCTAATATAGCCCCGAGCTACCTTACTAACGTAGTAATAGTCGCTTTCTATATAGCCCTTGCGAACGAGGTTAGGGATAATATAGTTAACTTAGATAAAGAATACCTAAGTATTTTTATAACCCCCTACTTAGGACCTTATATATTATATAAGTCTATAGTCCTAGATAACTATAGAGGGATATACCTAGTAAATAATAAGTCCCTACTTATCCCCTCCTTAATTAGGTATTATAATAGAGAACGGGTTAATTCTAGAATAGCTTTATACCTAATTATTACTAAAGGTATACGGATTATTAAGAATACTCTTAATAGCTTAAAAGGTGCGAATATAGAGGACCTTACGCTCTATAATATAGGATATATAGAGAACTTTTATATTAATATAGTCTCTAAAGCGCTACTTTAGAAGATAGGTATCTAGTATTTAGGGTATAACTATACTCTTCGCTTTAGAATATATAAGAAGAATATAGTAGTTAAGAAACTCGTTAGGAAGGCGAACCTCGCCTTCCTTAAATATAAGCCTCGTTCCTTATACCCTATTCCTAGGCGGATCCCCTGAAGTATTAATATTATTATTAATAATATAAACTACGTACTTATAATATATAAGTAGACCTCTTTTATACTACTACTAGACTAAAGCGATAACGCGATGCTTTAATACCTCTAAAGTAGCTACCTTAGCCCTAAAGCTCTTAAGTAGCTTATCTACGCTACTCGGGGGGTAAGGATTAAAGGCCTAACGCACTTATAGTGCTAATACTATATAATTATATATACTAAATAGGTAATTTTAAGATAAATATTAGAAGATAAAGCAATACGCCCTTACTATAGAATTATATAGGATCTCTTTAACTACCCTAAAGGCTTTAACTAGAACTAATAGCTCCTTATTATTAAGGATAAGTATATTAGCTAGATCTTTATATTTCTACGCGTTAATAAGACCTATAGTAGCGTTATACTTACTCTATATACTTTTAAGTAATAGGTATTTTAATAGAAAGGACTTTCTATTTATAAGATTAGATAAGACGTTAAGAGGTTAGTAATCTCGCTTATAGGCTATATAGGATATAAGGAATAGACCCGTGCAGAAGGAATAGAGGTTAAAATAACCCCTCTATATATAAAGGAACTAAATAGTAGAGGGGAGCGGGCTAGTTAGGAAGTTATTATTTAAATAATTAAAATACTCGCTATAGCTAGCTTACCTATAGAACTATAGGCTAAGATAGTACTAACTGCAATAATACTTTATAATATAAGCCTACTTAAACGCTATAGCTAGCGTTCGCTACTATAGATTAAAGAGGAGTAGTTCTACTAGTACTTTTACTAGTAGTAGCCTAATAATAGAGCGACCCTAACCCGCAACCTTCGCCCTTACTAGGGATATATATATACCTATAGCTACTATATATACCCCCTTAAGAGGGAACGAGAGAGAGGAATTAATAAGAGAGACTTTAAAGTAGTACTATAGGGATATATTAGATACCTAGTAGGATACGTGCTAAACGCCTATAACCTATATAGGATCTAGATCCCCGCGTTATAATTAGTTATTATTATATAGAATATAATATTTAATAAATAGACTTTCTATATAAAGAATAAAGTAAAAGAGGCTATTCTAGAAGACGCTATCTATAGTATAATAAATAAGATCGAGGAACCTATATTACGCGTCGACTTTAAACTTTAGATCTTAGGCGTTATAAATAAGGATAAAGCTATATTAATACTTATAGCTAAAGAATAGTTACCTATACTAACCCTCGTTCCTATAACTAAGTTTCTAAATAGAAGAATCCTAAAACTTCTAAAGGGATAGGTAGGTTAGAAGGGGGGGTAGCTATTATCCCCCGATCCTACGCTAGAGCTAGATAAAAGCCTAGCCCTAATAAGTAGAGTAGTAAATATAGCGTATATATTAGAAACGAACTATATAGACGAAGCTATTAGGGAAGTTAATTCTAAAGGGGAATAGATCGAGGATTATATTATAGTTAAACCTCTCCCTGCTTTATAAGATATTTCTAAAGCAGGTAAGTATAATAAAAACGAACCTTTAGATAGTAGGCCCTTAAATCTACTAGTATAGCTATACTAGGGTAGTAAGGAGAGGGCTAATACTAAATAGGGGTCTAACTAGGTATATAACTAGGAGGATTATAGCTAAATTCGTTAAAGCTAATAACTATATAATCTACTACCTAGTAACCTATAACTAGGAATGACGGAGAACGAACCCCGCTCTAGTTACTAGTTTTTACTATAATACTATATAGAGCGGGAGTAAGTATCTAGCTTCTTTAAGACTTTTATACCTAATTAGTAGAAGGCCTTCTTAGAAGCTAGTATAGGGTACTATACGCTCTATAGCTATATTTATACTACTATTTATAGCGCGAAGCCTACTCGCGTAACTATAATAATCTATAAACGTCTTACTACTAATAATCTTACTAAGCTACCTCGCTTATAGAAGGAACTTTTAAACCTCCTATAGGCGCTCTAAACTCGCTTTAAAGAAGTAGCTAAGGTTAAGATAAGTAAATTATAGTAGATAGATATATAGCGCGTTATTAATTAAGGGATAATAATAAAGAGACTAATCCCTCTAAAGTAGGTATTTACTTATAAATTTAATAAGGATAACGTCCTTAATTAATATAAAGTAAGGATCTATATTTAGAGCGATTAGTAAGAGAAGTTACCCCTTAAATAGACTTATATAGTAACCCTCGCTACTCGTACCTTTAGGGTAGTAATAGTAATTACTATATAATTTAACCTCGAAGTCGAATAGTTCAATATTATTAACGCGTTCCTAAATGCCTCCCGGGACCTAAATAAAGACCCTATTATTTATAAGCTATTAGATAGCTTTAAGTAGCCTAGAAAGTATATCGAACTACGCTGCGCGCTCTATAGGCTAAGGGATATACTACTACTCTAGTATAAGGAGTTCTCCTTAACCCTTTAGAACCTAGGCCTTAAGCCTATAAGCAAAGACCCGTGCCTCTTCTAGTTAACTAATAAGAAGGTTCTTATTATCTTTTATATAAATAACTTCCTTATCCTATTTTATAAGAACTATAAAGAGGTAGTATAAAGGGTAATCGCTAGCCTAAAGGAGGCGTATAAGTTAAAGGAATAAGGCCTAGTTAAGTACTATCTTAGAATTAGAGTTATCTATAACTAAGCTATATAAAAGGTATACCTCTCCTACGACTAATATATTAAGCAGGTTATAAAGAAGTTTAATCTGCTTGATTTAAGAGCGCTAGTAACCCCCTTTTTAAACCTATTACTTCTAAAGAGTAAAATAGTAGCAATACTATTAGAGGTAAAGAGTTTCTAAGAGAAGATTAGCTCTATACTCTATATTACTATTATAATTTAACCCGACGTCGCTTTTATATATTCCCTACTCTTAAGATCCCTAATAAACCCCGCTCCTTATTACTATACTATTACTAACTAGGTTATATAGTACCTATATTATACTTATTACCTCGCAATATGCTTTAGTAACTCAGGGGGTAGGTAGGTATTACTAATTGCAAGCAACGCTTCGTTTATAGATAATAAGGAGATATAGAAGTCGTCTTAAGGATATATAATCTCGCTCTTTAGAGGGCTAATTTAATAGAAAGCTACTTAATAGGCTATAGTTATAATATTAATAATAGAAGTAGAGCTTCTAAGCCTTAAATATACTACTAAGGAGATAATCGCTCTTTAGAAGCTATTTAGGGATATCGCTCTTAAACTTAGTAATATCTAGAAGATTTATTATAATAACTAATAGATAATTCGTCTCGTAGTAGGCGAAAAGGAATAGATCTTAACTAAGCTATAATATATTAATATTTAGAATATATAGCTATAATAAGAATATACTAGAGGATCGTTTAGCGTAGTATATATACTAATAAATAATATACTAGCTAATAGTCTTATAAAGGTTCTTAACTATAAGAAATTTAAGAAGTTCTATTCGCTCCTTAATCTAAAGGATATATAAAGAATAATTATAATAAATAAGGGATACTCTAGATAAGTATAGGAGGGCTAGTAGCGCCTAATTTTTAATTAATTTATAGCCTACTAGCTAGGGAGCTTAAAGTTACTCCTATAGGAGTAAAAGAATATAACTTACCCCGAAGGGCGCCCTAAAATACTAATTTCCTACTACCTAACTTTAGAGGATTCGCTCGTATTAATCTATTAGGATATTATATAAGGGTAGTAATACCTCTAGTAAATATAAGCTAATAAGACTATTAACTACGTAGTATACTATAGTAGCTATATTACTAATAAGCGGATAAGGAGCGGGTATACCTATACTAACTACTAGCGTTCTAAATAGAACTAGGGCGGGCGAGGGAGCAATAATACTATATATACTAGAACTACTTATTATATTAGGAGTCCTATCTAAACCCTTACTATTACTACCCTTCTTTACTACTACGATATCCTCCTTCTAGGTAGTAATAGCCTTATAGAGCGTAGCTCTCTAATAAGTAAGGGTCTATAGGTTATATTAGAAGTTAGTTATAGAAATAAAGTGCGTATAGAACCTTACTTTTCTAACTACTAGGTTATCCGAAGTCTTAGCTTTAGTATATTAGTAGGCTATAATAGTAATAGGGGCGCTTATCTATTAATAAGGTACCTTACCCTTATAATAGTAATTATACTTACTTGCTATACTAGGCGAGCACCTTCTATCTAATAAGCCTAAGAGCTTGCTTAAAATATACTAAAAGTAGTGCTTATTAAATAGGGGTACTTACTCTACCTCTATACCTCTACTAGGGGGAGGAGGGCTAGGAGGGGGCTCTAAACTACCCTTATTAGTACCCTCCTCCTTATCTATCTCCTTAGGAATTATAATAATAACGAGGTTAGTAACGTTCTAATATATAGTTATAATAATAAAGGGATTATAACTTACTAGGAGCTATCCTCTTAAACTACTTAGGGGGGTAACCCTAGGGCCTCTTAAGTTATAAACCTTTACCCTTAGAGCTACCCCCTATAGGTTGCTTCTACTTCCTTCTACTCGCTATATAATATATTAGTATACTATTTATTAATAATAAGAAAGAATAATATATATATAACCTTATTATTACTCTCTAGGGGAGGAGGGCGCGCCCCTCTACCCCTAGCTTTACTCTTACCTTTAGTAGCGCGCGCTTTCTTTAGGGCTATAGCCTAACTAGTATTCTTTTTAAGAGGTATCTATAGATATATTAATATATTATAATAGCTTTAAAGATCGTTACGCGATATAGTTATATGCGCGCGCGCGCGATAAGGTTATTACTAGCGTAAAGTTAGGTATATATATAGTTATTATATTATATATAGAGAAGAGTTAAGAAGGTAGGAGGGCAGCTAGGTTATTTTATTTAGAATCGATATAATAGTAGCTACCCTACCTAAGCTAATAAGAGATAGTAGTTTCTATTACTATTAATAAGAGTTAGTAAATAAAGGGTATTATAATAATAATAGTAATAGTTATAAAGGTAGAAAACCGCGACTATTTACGCTTCGCCTATACTTAATATAAATAACTTTACTTTATTATTTCTTTTATAAATAGGCTTATTAGTAGGTTATTTATAGATATATTACTTTATATTTAGGTATTTTAAGGGATACTACGCAGTTAGGCGCTCTTCTAGCTGCTACTATATCTAGGGGGGTATATTATAATACCTTTAGTATTACCCGTTCTTAGCGCAGTATATAACCTAAAGGCGGCTCTAGAACTACCTTCTTCTAAGGGCTATTCCTCCGACCTTAGTTATAAACGACTACGTTATAGCTACTCTTATTATAATAGAATAAGCTCTTTAGTAACTATAAATATGGCCCTATAGGACGTTTCTTAACAAAAACCAAGCTGAAAATCAACAACGCCGCGAATGATTTCCATATTATGCTAAGAATCTCATTAGCAGCCTTGGTCACCGTAGTTATTGTCGGCCCTCCCTCCACAGTCGGCTTGAGCTTGAGGTCGGCAGTGGGATAGAGTCTTTGCACCAACTCGCCAACTCCATTCCCGGAAGTCATATGCCCAGAGAGGATGAATTCTTGGAAAGCGGGAACAAGTGCTGAGAGCGCCTTTACCATGGCCTCAGCAACGTCTCTGACATCGACTAGGATAGGCTAAATAGAGAGGGTACCGGCTCGAAGTTATTCTAAGAAAAAGTGATTGATGCTATTGATGCCCTCCGGCTTTCCTTTTGCAAAAGGTTGGGCCTGATGATAAAGCTTGGGTGGAAAGTGATAATGGCGAAAGATGGTTTATTTTTCTCGACCCAGTCGGCCGTGGCTTGGTGCGCGAGAATCTTAGGGCCCTGATACATCATGGAGTGACCTGGCATACCTTCAGGAACTGGCATATCAGGATCGACATGAAGTTTGTTTTCAGGGTGTCCTGGATACATGTTAGCGAGTCTCGTACGTTGGAAGCGGTCTTGTGAAGGTTACCTTTCACGGTCAGAGGGGCATAAAACTATCCTAAAAGGACCCCGAGTGGCACCAATGAGAAAGCGAAGACACAATCTCAAATCTCTTAATACTAGGGGAGGTTTTCAAGGCGTCTAAGACACAAACTGTGCCCTGGACGGCAGGGGCGATGTGATCTTTCTTGAAGTCGACGCCCTTTCCCATTATGGGAGAGGCCACGTGAATGATATAGTCGACGCTCACCACGGCTTCGTTAAAGACGTGCGCTTTCGGAAGTCTGGAATGACAATGAATTCAATTTGACTTTCATGTCGAGAGAAGGTCTCATTCAACTTTTCGATCTGCTCCTTGCGGCGTACACTAAGCCTAAGACGATGTCCGGCTTTCAGGGCTTCAGCCACAATTAGACCGCCAATGAAGCCTGTTGCCCCAGTGATGAAGACAAGTGAGCTTGAAATGATGTATTGATAAAACTTGAGGGTTGTTTCGAGTGGTTCAATACATGAGTGGAAAGAGAATCTACGTCCCAGGCCGGGAACCCAGCCCTCTTTATGTCGCTCCACTCCGTCGAGATCTGACCTTGACGGCAACTTTTCTTACCAATTAATCAGCGCCTGTCAGCTAATTATTACTCTGAAGCTAAATGATATTTGAGAAGAAACCGAACCCATTTCCGTATTAGATAGCGAACAGAGCAAGAGGACTTTATCTAGGACATGGGTCCCATGACGACCGTGCACGATTCATACTGACCAGACGGCAATGACAAACCGGATATTAGTGATGATTATTTTGGTATCGCATGACAGCATCTTACAGAAAATCTTTCGGATTGATCTTATAATTCAGGCGAGCCTGAGAAATTTCTCGGCTCCACAGCATACGTTTCCCCCGAGGTACAGGGAAGCAATTCATTATGCGAAACATCCTCGGAGCCGCTTTTTCTATGTCTGGCCTCTTTTCTTCAACAGCGAAAAAGTCATCTTTGTTCTCGAAGAAAAACCGAACCTCAAATTGAGCCACGAAATTTTCGCTGTAAAGACTACCAAATTTCAATCATGCCTCTTTGGCTCGTTTTCGACACCCCTGACACCTTTGTTGACCTCGAGTCTAGGCGAGCTTTCGCCATAGATATCACCGCAACGTACACTTCCATCGGCCTGCCGGCCTTCTGTGTCGTCGTCAATTTCATTCCTACTCCGACTGGAAAGACTTGGAAGGGCGGCGAAATCCCCGATAAGCCTTTTGTCCGGCTGACTGTTGATCACATCGCGGATAAGGGCTACGATTATGACTTTCACTCTAATGAGACAGAGAGGAACCTTTGGAGGGTTAATGGATTCATTCCGCCAGCCTGGGGCGGCAAGGCTGAGAATAAGTGTGCTGAGCTGAAAAGGTCGATGCTACATGAGACCGAAGACGGAGGTGCTGGGCCACAAAGGCTTCTCAAGAATGTTGAACGGGCGAAGACGCGTGATGACTCCCAGTAGTTGCGAGAAGTCAGAGGTCGAAACCATTGCAAATGGCTACCAGTGGCCCAGAGGCTTGACAGTGTCCTAAGCAAAGTCATGAACTAAACTAAGTATTTTGGAGAATTCTCTCCAATAGATAATGATATGTAAGCCTCCATAGAAGAGTCTTATTTTCAGTGATGTGCACGCATTAGGTTGAGACACTCCATTTTCGACGTTCCACATTACGTTTCTTTTCAGCTGGTCATGATAAACTCCATTGATAGGGGCCTGCAGACTAGCACTTGCTCAGCCGCTAATGAGCATCACGTCGGAGCGTTCTTCTTCCAGTTACAAACTAGAAATTTAAATACGTGATTCGCATAGCGAAACTAGGGCTATCGCCTACTCAGGCTTAGGTCTGGAGGCGGGGGGCAAAAAGAGTCTGGATTAAACATTCCGGCATTCGCTATTCACCGAGTAAAGTGAAGACTCAAGTTTCCATTGATGGTGAATTTTGATTTACGTGGGCAAAATTCCGATGGCAGGGTTCCTGAGTTTCTTGATATGCGCCTGACGATTGCTTGAGATCTATTTTCGTAGTTGACGCTAATAATCTCGTCACTGTTCGCCGAAGTATACCATCGCGAAACCCTGGTGAGCACCCTTCGCAAATGCCCTCAGTTCCGCATGTGCTGCGCATTCGTTGTCGTAGTAGGCCATGTCTTCCGCAGACGCGAACTCAGATATCGCTGCTACTGTGAACCCTTGGGCTCTCTGATCAGCGGCAGTTAAGCCGGCCTTCACAGAAATAATGTAGGGTTTTCTATCCTGTCCAAAGTAAGTCGACCGATGAAATGACTGGTAGATCAAACGAAATGATTTTTCTGTGGGAGGTGGGAAATCGAAGTAATAACAACGGCGAAACTGACCTTAACTGCCTTCTGGGGCATCTGTTGATAGAAAGAGAGGACCTTCTTCTGACTTTCTACGTCCGGGATCTTGAACAGTGTGATTCTCGTAATTTTGCCAGACATTTTGAACGAGTACAGGGGATCGTAAAGTTGACGGTGATGGATTCCAAGGCGAGTGGTTTAGAGATGGGACAGGCGTATGTTAACCTGGATTTCTCTTTGCAGATGCAGCGGCTTCGCCATCTTATTGCTTGCGCGAATTAGAGTCTCCCAGAAACGACTGAAACTAAACTTCCCGACTACCGAAATTCTCAATCAATGATCTGCACTAGGCTTAGTAGAGGGGCCGAGATGGGAAGGTGCAGTTCCGACTCGTCGGAACCCTTCTCGGATTCTCGGAACAGGTTGCTGCTAGTGCTTCGTCCATCAACAACCGAATGGACTCGATAATAAACAGCTATTGATATAATAGAAAGAAATTTGGTCTTGTGTCGACCGAATTCATTGATATTCATGCAGGTTACACGAATTCGGTGCAAAATGATGTCTTGGTTTCCCATTCCTCCCCGATCTCACTTCTCACTCCAAAACATACCCTTTGGAGTGATATCCAGCAAAGACAAGCAGCTGCACCGTCCAGCTGTTGCGATCGGGGACCATGTTCTCGACCTCGACGCATTTGCAACGGGCGGTGGCTTCCGAAAAGCATCAAGCATATCACAAGAGCACCTAAAGGTATTCTCGCAGCCTACCCTCAACTCCTTTGCGGAACTTGGGCGGCCAGTCCACCGTGCTGTCCGGGCGTACTTGCAAGAAGTTTTCCAAGAGAACACGCCCCATCCGGACATTCTGAAGGAAAACGAAGCATTGCAAAAGGCCGCTCTGCGACCTGCATCGGAAGTAACTTTGCATCTCCCACTTGCAATTGGAGATTACACCGACTTTTTCGCCGGGCGCAATCACGCGCACAACGTAGGAACTCTGTTCCGCGGACCTGCAAATGCGCTGCAGCCCAACTACAACCACCTCCCTGTTGCGTATCACGGCCGCGCCAGTTCAGTCGTAGTTTCCGGGACACCGCTCCGGAGACCGTGGGGCCAAGCTCTGCCGGCACCCGGCGCCACCGAACCCGTGTTCCGGCCCTGTGCCCGACTTGACATCGAGCTTGAGATGGGCATGTTCATTTGCCGACCTAACAGCCTGGGGCAACCGATTCGTGTCAAGGAAGCTGAGGATTTCATCTTTGGCTATGTGCTGATGAACGACTGGAGTGCCAGAGATATTCAGCAGTGGGAATACGTGCCTCTTGGACCGTTCAATGCGAAGAACTTTGGTACGACCATCAGCCCCTGGGTCGTGCTGGCGGATGCGCTTGAGCCTTTCCGGACCAAGGGACTCGACAACGACGTCCAAATACAAGAATACTTGCGGGAAGACCGGACGGACAACGTCCTGGATATCAAACTGGAGGTTTCTCTCTCTGGTAAGGAATTTCTCCGCCGCGACTGTCACCTAGAAGATCCATCAAAGTTCATTACTAACGTCATATCTCAATAACTTCAGCCTCCGGGGGCGAAGAAACCGTGATTACCCGCACTTCTTCCAAAAGCCTTCTTTGGTCCTGGCCACAGATGGTGGCTCATCATTCTATCTCGGGTTGCAACCTTCGGGCTGGTGATCTCTTTGGGTCGGGCACGATTTCGGGTTCTGAGCCAGGAACTCAGGGCAGCCTCCTGGAGCAGTCTCAAGGTGGTAAGACACCTATCAAATTGAATGACGGCCAAGAACGGAAATTCCTGCAAGATGGCGACACGGTAGTCATTAGAGGCTGGGCTGGAGAACAAGACGGCGAATTAGTTGGATTCGGCGACTGTTCTGGTCAGATTCAGGCACCCTTGTCATTGTAGAAGGCCAAAAAGCTGAAAGAAATGACTGCAAACAGCGGAAGTCTCAAACTCTTTAGTCTAAGGACTTTAGGTCTGGCAAAGGAGAATCTTTGGAATACAGTTCAGAGCAGACATCAGGAATCGAGGTATTTAGTTTGTGTTGTGTTCGTGCGCCAACTAAATAGCAGGTTCTTTGAGAGAAGCTAACAAACGGGCTTGTGAAGTGCCCTGGCTATAATAAAGTCACAGATGTTTGATTGGGAGTCCCACCCTCAACAGGAAATAATGCAATTTTAGCGAAACCTGTTGTTCAGTTGTGAAGTCTGATTCGCTGAAGACATAACCTAAGTAACCAGCTGTTTTGGTGAAAGACTACACGGTTGCCCAAAAGAAGGTCAAGACACCGCGCAGCTAAGACGGATAGCTGCACCGAAACAATGATCAAAGCAGGACCACACAATTGCTTTAGAATCAGGCGATTGTAGTATAGAGGAACAATGACAGCGCGATCACACCCGATCCTGTTGAGGATGCTGTACAGCGCCCGGCTTCTGCCCCATAATTGTCTATCTAAACCCCCGCACAATGAGCTCATGATGTGGTATTTGACACTAGATCTTGGCGTGTCCTCGACATCTTGGAGCCTTCGGGGTTGCATCGCGTCATCACTTTTCGAAATCGTCGATGATCTCAGCCAAGCTGAAATCATTCCACGGTACTTAAGGGCATCAACATTCGCTATACGACTGGTCCTCCCTGCCTCGAAACAATCCATCGAGAAAACCAACGAATATGATGAACCTAGCGTCAATTGCAGTTCTATCGGGGCTCGTGAGCATTCAGATCTGCGCACGGGAGCTGATTGCTGACCCTGGACGGGCTGGTCCGCCTTTGGAGCTGGTGCATCTGTACAACGACCAGTGGCCCACAGGTATCGTCGCGCAGGCTGCAGAAGGAATGTCTGAAATACTGATCAAATGGTACAGGCATCGCCGTTTCATCAACCGGCCGCAAGTTCTCTAACTATCCTGGCGGCCTGGACTCAAACAATACTAATGACGGGGGTAACGGCAAATACACCGTCGCCGAGCTGTTTGGAAACGACACCGAGAAACCGTACCCGAGCGCAGAGTTCAACAACCCACCTGGCGGAGCTATCAACCTCACCACAACTCCCCCTACAGGTGCGAACTATCAAAACCACCTGATCGGCGTCCAGAGTGTTGTCATCGATAGCGCTGACCGTCTGTGGATACTCGACACCGGAAGAGTACTCACGGAGGGCGTTCTGGTCACTGCCACTGTCGGCGGTCCCAAATTGATTGGTGTAGATCTGGACACGAACTCCGTGGTGAAAACGATCGTTTTCCCGAATGATGTCGCCTATCCGGATAGTTACTTGAACGATGTGCGCTTCGACCTCAATCCAAGCCTGACACATAGCGGAGAGGGTGTCGCTTACATCACCGACTCGTCAAGTGAGGGCCGCACAGGCCTGATAACTGTTGATCTCGGCAGCGGAGAGTCGTGGCGACATCTTGATGGCAGCCCTTACGTTCAAGGCGACCGCCAGTTTCTTGCCTTCGTCTGGGGCCGAGAGCTTTATGCCAACCAACCCGGAAAGCCGGCCACATTCCTGACCTTCGGCGCCGACGGCATTGCACTTGGGGCGGACGGAAAGGATCTCTATTTTGGCGGAGTTGGAAACAGATATCTCTACAGTATTCCGACAGAGCGCTTGCTGGACAACGGACCGACTTCTGAAGTGCGGGCGCAGGGTGCTGTTGTCACGTCAAGTCAGAAGGGACTTTCTGACGGCTTTGAGACAGACACGAACGGCTTCATATATCACGGGAACTTCGAGCAGAATGCGGTAAACTTCTTCAATCCGGCCAACGGAACAGACCGGATTTTCTTGAAAGACCCACGGATCAACTGGGCTGACACCGTAAGTCGATGTCGACTGGCCGTGATTCGTGAACGGGAGTTCTTGTAGCTAACCGATGACCTAGTTTGCTGTGGCGACGGATGGGTATATCTACTTCACCAATAACCAACTTGCTTTCGGTCCCCAAGTCTACCCAGGAAACGACGAAAGACAACGTCCATTCTCATTGTTCAGAGCGAAGCTGCCCAATAACGGTGCCAAAGTCGGCATTTCCTCAAACGCCACTATCTCGCAACGCCGTTAGAAAAATTTACTATGGATTTCTGTTAACAACCGCGTGCTAAGTCACTAAATCAAGGTTGTTTCGCCATTTAATATGAATAGTGTCGTCTTCCTGTTATCTCACATGTTATCTGTGGAACAGGGTTGCTTGGCTTGTCCAAGTCATCTAATACATTCATATTTTATGCGAAATGATCAAGAACTGCGTGAGATTATCGCCGGAAAATATGCCCTTCCAAATCACCTAGGTAGCTATATGCAGTTCTAGCGTAACGCAAATATCTCCAAAGTTCCTACGTCGTTATATGATTTTCACACAGCTAGGTCTATTGAGGAGTCTCCTATCAGCAGTCTGCGGGTTCCACCTAGTATAATCTCTCAATACATGTATCCAATAGACTCACACTCCATTTGGCCTATATCTTAGTAGAGTGCTTTCAGGCGGCTATGTATGGGCTCTAAGCCAACGACTATTCCTCACTCGCTGAAGAACGCATCTAGAAATGAACAGATGCTCAGATAATAAACTTCTTGTTGAGAAACGTCCTATAGGGCCATGTTTATAGTTACTAAAGAGCTTAATCTATTATAACAAGAGTAGCTATAACGTAGTTACTTATAACTATAGTTAGAGGAACGACCCCCGGAATAAGGTTACTCCAGAGCTAACGTTAGTTATATACCACGCTAGGAATAAGCGATACTAAAGGTATCACGATATACCCCCCTAGATATAGCTATAGCTAGAAAAGCGCCTAACTACGTAATATCCCTTAAAATACTTAAATATAAAGTAGTATATTAATAAGTAACCTATTGATAAGCCTATTAATAAAAGAGATAATAAAGTAAAGTTATTTATATTAGGTATAAGCAAAGCATAAATAGTTATAGTTTTCTACTTTTATAACTATTACTATTATTATTATAATACCCTTTATTTACTAACTCTTACTAATAGTAGTAAAATCTATTATCTCTTATTAGCTTAGGTAGGGTAGCTACTATTATATTAATTCTAAATAAAATAACCTAGCTACTCTCCTACCTTCTTAACTCTTCCCTATATATAATATAATAACTATATATATACCTAACTTTAGTCCTAATAATAACCTTATTATATATATATATATATACTTATAACGCATAACGATCTTAAAGCTATTATAATATATTAATATATTTATAAATACCTCCTAAAAAGAAGATTAGTTAGGCTATAGCCCTTAAGAAGGCGCGCGCTACTAAAGGTAAGAGTAAAGCTAGGGGCGGAGGGGCGCGCCCTCCTCCCCTAGAGAGTAATAATAAGGTTATATATATATTATTCCTTCTTATTATTAATATATAATATATTAATATATTATATAATAAGTAAAAGGAAGTAGAAGTAACCTATAGGGGGTAGCTCTAAAGGTAAGGGTTTATAACTTAAGAGGCCCTAGGGTTACCCCCCTAAGTAGTCTAAGAAAATAGCTCCTAATAAGTTATAATCCTTTTATTATTATAACTATATATTAGAATATTACTAACCTCGTTATTATTATAATCCCTAAGGAAATAGATAAAGAGGAGGGTACTAGCGAGAGTAATTTAAAGCCTCCTCCTAGCTCTCCTCCCCCTAATAGAGGTATAGAAATAGAGTAAGTATCCCTATTTAATAAGCGCTACTTTTTATATATTTTAAGTAAGCTCTTAAGCTTATTAAATAGAAAGTACTCGCTTAGTATAGTAAGTAAATATAATTATTATTATAAGGGTAAGGTACCTTATTAATAGATAAGTACCCCTATTGCTATTATAGCTTATTAATATACTAAAGCTAAGACTTTAGATAACCTAGTAGTTAGAAAAATAAGGTTCTATATATACTTCGTTTCTATAACTATTTTTTAATATAATATATAAACCCTCGCTTATTAGAGAGCTACGCTCTGCGAGGTTATTATTACTTAGAAAGAGGAGATTAAAATAGTAAAGAAGGGTAGTAATAATAAGGGTTTAGGTAGAGCTTCTATAGTAATAGGTAGTTCTAGTATATATAGCGTTATTACTCTATCTCCTACCCTAGTTCTATTTAGAACCCTAGTAATTAGCATAGGTATACCTATACCTTATCTACTTACTAGCGATATAGCTACTATAGTACGCTATATAGTTAATAGTCTTATTAGTATGTATTTACTAGAGGTATTACTACCTTTATATAATATCCTAATAGATTAGTACGAGCAAATCCTCTAAGGTTAGGTAGTAGAAAATTAGCGTTTTAAGGTAGCCCTTTAGGGTATATTATATTCTTTTACTCCTATAAGAGCGACTTTAGGCTCTCTAGCTAGTAAGCTATAGATTAATTAAAAGTTAGGTACTACTAGCCCTCTTATACTTATCTAGAGTATCCCTTATTTATTATAATTATTCTTTATATATCCTTTAGATTAAGGAGCGAATAGAACTTTTTAAATTTCTTATAATTAAGAACCTTTATAAGACTATTAGCTAGTATATTATTTATTAGTATATATATTATACTAAACGATCCTCTAGCGTATTCCTATTATAGCTATATATTCTAAATATTAATATACTATAGCTTAGTTAAGATCTATTCCTTTTTACCTACTATAAGACAAATTATCTATTAGTTATTATAATGAATCTTCTAGATATTACTAAATTTAATAGCGATATCCCTAAATAGCTTCTAAAAAGTAATAATCTCCTTAGCTATATATTTAAGGCTTAGAAGCTCTGCTTCTATTATTAATATTATAACTATAGCTTATTAAGTAGCTTTTTATTAAATTAGTCCTCTAAAGAGCGAGATTATATACTCTTAAGATAACTTCTATATCTCCTTATTATCTATAAATAAAGCGTTACTTATAATTAGTAATACCTATTTACCCTCTAAGTTATTAAAGCGTATTACGAGGTAATAAGTATAATATAGGTATTATATAACCTAGTTAGTAGTAATATAGTAATAAGGAGCGGGATTTATTAGGAATCTTAAGAGTAAAGAATATATAAAAGTAATATTAGGTTAGATTATAATAATAATATAGAGTATAGAGCTAATCTTCTCTTAGAAACTCTTTACTTCTAATAGTATTACTACTATTTTACTCTTTAGGAGTAATATATTTAGAAGGGGGGTTATTAGCGCTCTTAAGTTAAGTAAATCGAAATTCTTTATAACCCGCTCGATATATTAGTTATAAGAAAGGTATTTTTTTTATATAGCTTAGTTATAGATAACTCTAATTCTAAGATAGTACTTAACTAGGCCTTATTCCTTTAACTTATATACTTCCTTTAGGCTAGTAATTACTTTTTATATTACTTCTTCGTAGTTCCTATAAAATAGGATAAGGAAGTTATTTATATAGAAGATAATAAGGACCTTCTTCTTAGTTAACTAGAAGAGATATAGGTCTTTACTTATAGGTATAAGGCTTAAACGCTAAAGGGTTAAAGAGAACTCCTTATACTAGAGTAGTAATATATCCCTTAGCTTATAGAGTATATAATATAGTTTAACGCACTTCCTAGGCTACTTAAAGCTATCTAGTAACTTATAAATAATTAGGTCTTCGTTTAGATCCTAAGAGGCGTTTAGGAATATATTAATAACGTTAAATTATTTAACTTCGAGGTTAAATTATATAGTAATTACTATTACTACTCTAAAGGTATAAGTAATAAGGGTTACTATATAAGTCTATTTAAGGGGCGACTTCTCTTACTAATCGCCTCGAATATAGATCCTTACTTTATACTAGTTAAGGATATTATCCTTATTAAATTTATAAGTAAATACCTATTTCAAAGGGATTAGTCTCTTTATTATTATCTCTTAATTAATAACGCGCTATATATCTATTTATTATAATTTACCTATCTTAACCTTAGCTACTTCTTTAAAGCGAGTTCGGAGCGCCTATAGGAGGTTTAAAAGTTCCTTCTATAAGCAGGGTAGCTTAGTAAGGTTATTAGTAGTAAGACGTTCGCAGATTATTATAGTTATATAAGCAGGTTTTATGCTATAGATAGTAGTATAAATATAGCTATAGAGCGTATAGTACCCTATATTAGCTTCTAAAAAGGCTTTCTACTAATTAGGTATAAAAGTTTTAAAGAAGCTAGATACTTGCTCCTACTCTATATAATATTAGAGTAAAAACTAGTAACTAGAGCAGGATTTGCTTTCTACTATTCCTAGTTATAGGTTACTAGGTAGTAGATTATATAGTTATTAGCTTTAATAAGTTTAGCTATAGCCCTCCTAGTTATATACTTAATTAGACCTCTATTTAATATTATCCCTCTCCTCTCTATTCTAATATAGCTATACTAGTAGATTTAAGGGCTTACTATCTAAAGGTTTATTCTTATTACTCTTACTTACTTTAGAAATATATTATAAAGTAGGGAGTAGTTTAATTATAATATAGTCCTCGATCTATTCCCCTTTAGAATTAACTTCCCTAATAGCGTTATATATATAGTTTATTTCTAGTATATATACTATACTTACTACTCTATTTATTAGAGCTAGGCTTTTATCTAGCTCTAGTATAGGATTAGGGGATAATAGCTACCCCCTCTTCTAACCTACCTATCCCTTTAGAAGTTTTAGGATTCTTCTATTTAGAGACTTAGTTATAAGAATAAGGGTTAGTATAAGTAATTATTTAGTTATAAGTATTAATATAGCTTCGTCCTTATTTATAATACCTAGGATCTAAAGTTTAAAGTTAACTTATAATATAGGCTATTTAATCTCTTCTACTATCTTATAAATAATATCTTCTAGGATAGCTTCTTTTACCTTATCCTTTATATAGAAAGTCTATTCGTTAAACGTTATATTCTATATAATAATAACTATTTATAACGCGGGGATCTAGACCCTATATAAGTTATAAGTATTTAGAATATATCTTACTAAGTATCTAATATATCCCCGTAGTACTACCTTAAAATCTCTCTTATTAATTCCTCTCTCTTATTCCCTCTTAAGGGGGTATATATAGTAGCTATAGGTATATATATATCCCTAGTAAGGGCGAAGGTTGCTAGTTAGGGCTGCTCCGTTATTAGGTTATTACTAGTAAAAGTACTAGTAGAACTATTCCTCTTTAATCTATAGTAGTAAATACTAATTATAGCGTTTAAGTAGGCTTATATTATAAAGCGTCGTCGCTACTAGTACTATCTTAGCTTATAGTTTTATAAGTAAGCTAGCTATAGCGAGTATTTTAATCGTTCGAGTTATAACTTCCTAACTAGCCTATTCCCCTCTATTATTTAGTTCCTTTATATATAAAGGGGTTATTTTAACCTCTATTCCTTCTATATAAATCTAATTCTTATATCCTATATAACCTATAAGTGAAATTACTAACCTCTTAACATCTTATCTAATCTTATAAATAGAAAGTCCCTTCTATTAATATACCTATTACTTAAAGGTATATAGAGCGAGTATAACGCTACTATAGGTCTTATTAATATATAGAAATATAAAGAGTTAACTAGTATACTTATCTTTAATAATAAGGAGCTATTAGTTCTAGTTAAAGCCTTTGGGGTAGTTAAAGAGATCTTATACGATTCTATAGTAAGAGCGTATTGCTTTATCTTCTAATATTTATCTTAAAATTACCTATTTAGTATATATAACTACGTAGTATTAGTACTATAAGCGTATTAGGCCTTTAATCCTTACCCCCCGAGTAGTATATACTAGCTACTCTAGAGCCTTAGGGCTAAGGTACCTGCTTCTAAGGTACTAAAGTATTATATTATTACTCTAGTCTAGTAGTAATATAAAAGAGGTATACTTATATATTATAAGTATATAGTTTATATTATTAATAATAGTACTAATACTTTAGGAAATCTACTTAGGAATAGAGTATTAGGAATAAGGCTTATATTTAAGGAAGGCGAGGTTTGCTTTCCTAATAAGTTTCTTAACTATAATACTATTCTTATAGGTTCTAAAGCGAAGTATATAGTTATACCTTAAATATTAGATACCTATCTTCTAAAGTAGTACTTTAGAGATAATATTAATATAAAAGTTCTCTATATATCTTATATTATAAAGCATAAGGTCCTCTATATTTATACCTTTTAAGCTATTAAGAGTATTCTTAATAATTTATATACCCTTTATAATAATTAGGTATAAAGCTATTCTAGAATTAACTTATTCTCTTTTATAATACCTAATTAAGGAGGGGATAAGTAAGGACTTATTATTTATAAGGTACGTTCCTCTATAGTTATCTAGGACTATAAACTTATATAATATATAAGGTCCTAAGTAGGGGGTTATAAAGATACTTAGGTGCTCTCTATCTAAGTTAACTATATTATCCCTAACCCCGTTTAAGAGGGCTATATAAAAAGTAATTACTATTATATTAATAGGGTAGCTTAGGGCTATATTAGATTTCTTAAATAAACCCTTATTACCCTCCTTATTATTTTAGTAGTTTTTATCCTTATAAAGTATAGTATATAGCTAGCCCTTATAAGTAAGTTCCCTATAAAGATTAGTAAAGTATAGGTTACTATTTAACTAGTTATAGATCTAAGCTACTTATATATCTATTACTAATATATAGGGGCCCTTCTAGTAATATCTAGTTAAAGTAGCTTCTAAGTAGTTATAATTAATACTTAGCTATTAATAGCTTAACCTATATAGGTACTATTTACCGCTAGATATATTACTAGTTATAGGAACGCTTAATAGGTTAGCCTTATCTATATAGCTAGCTAGCGTTATAAAGACCCCTGCGCTTTATCCTTATAACCTTAAGTAGAATATATCTTTATATAAGAGGTCCTTAAATATATAAATATATTAGCTTATATTAGAGACTAGTATCCCTACTTACTCCTATTTAAAAATATCTATAATTTCTATATTAGCTTAAGTAAGTATAAAGTAATAACTTATTACTTAAAAAAAAGTTTTTAAAACGAGGGTATTACTTACTTTAGGAAGCTTAAGCTAGGTAGTATAGAAATAAATACCCCTAAAGTCTTTAATCTAGGTATTAGGATTAATACTCCTATTTACTTTTTCTAGGACTTAGATATACTCTTCTTAAATAGTAATAAGGGTACTAGCCTTACTTAGAGCGTAGTAATATTTAAGATTAATAATAAGGCTATATAGGGTTATATCCCTTTTAGCGAGAAGTTCTATATATATAGGTATAATAATATTATAAGTAATAATCTCTATAACTAGATAGTTAATTTATTTAAACTCCTAGTCCTTATAGGTTTACTTAGATTCTTATATAATAAGCGAATTAAAATACTCTAGGTATTATTCCTATATACTTATAATATTCTTATTAATTATAACTAGGGTAGTTAGAGGCTAAAAGGGGTATAATTTATTTATCTATATCTTAGTAATAAACTTAGGAATAGTCCTAGAAGTAGTATTAGAAGTAGCCTCTTCTAGAGCCTCCTAGTTAAATAGCGCGATATATTAATTATAAGCGCTCTTCTCTTATAAGTATTAGGTATTAATATCCTAGTTTTACTTAGTAATATATAAGTTAAGAGTTAGAGTTTCTAATAAAATCTTACCTAGGTATAAAGATCCCTTAGGGTTATCTAGGTTAATATACTTCTAAACTCTAGTAGCTTAGGCTTTAGCTTAGATTATAATATACTAAATAGCAAAGTTCCTATATATAATTAGCTAGTATAATATTATAATAGCTATAATAAAAGATATTATAATTAAAGTCGTTTAGAAATAGAGGGTTTATAGTAATAGAGGATAATATATAATAAGGAGGAAAGAAAGAATAAGAGAGAGGAAGTTTTAATAAGTACTTTTTTAATAATAAAGGCTTATTTTAAAATAGTAGTTAGAGGTCTAGTTAGAGCTAGGCTTATAACTATTAAGAAACGTCCTATAGGGCTATATTTATAGTTACTAAAGAGCTTAATCTATTATAATAAGAGTAGCTATAATATAGTCGCTTATAACTATAGTTAGAGGAACGACCCCTGGAATAAGGTTGCTCCGGAGCTGACGTTAGTCACGTGCTGCGCTAGGAACGGGCGATGCTGAAGGCATCACGATACTTCTCCTGCGGCGATGTTGGCGCTCGGAATTCATGCGTTCCGAGATTCCGAGATGCCGAATCCTCGCCCGGCCACACATAACGTCCACTACTCACAGTAAAGTTCCCGGTATTCGGAATGGTATGACTCTGAGTATGTCGGCATTAGCGGTCGGTAATGAAATCGGCCGTGGAGGCGACATCTCATCAGAGTTTAGCCACAGCCGGTAATGGGCATTCTTTTTGGTCCGGGCCGCCTGAATGGCTGTCGTTCCGCATTGTGACGTCCATCTACGCCGCTTGAGTTCCTGAATAACATTTTTCGTATTAATGCTTTGCAGTCCTCGATGTAATCAACTATAACTGAAGTCTCATCTCTAGCCTCTCGAGATCGAATCCAAAATAACTCTTTTTGGCCTTCAATTGGATTTTTTATAATCATGCCCGTGACAGACTTCTCGACCAAAGAAAAATATAAGTACCTTAATGGATTTGGATCTTTTCATGAGTAAGTCATCACATCGCTGTCGGATCTTGTTACCTTCTTCTGGCGTCCCAAACATATTTGCTTACGCTCACCACGCAACAGATCAGAGGCCATAAATGGAGCTCTACCCATAGGAGCCAATTCGCCTCAAAAAGCACCGTACGGACTGTACGCAGAGAAGCTCTCAGGTACAGCCTTCACGGCACCTCGCCATGAGAATCTGCAATCATGGCTCTATCGTATCATCCCTTCCGCCTCCCACTCCTCCTTTGAGCCTTTGCGCGAGAACGGGCCCAAGCCCGGGGGTCAAATCCATCAAATTCCAAATCAACTACGCTGGGACCCGTTCGACATCAGCAATGAGACCGACTGGATCAGCGGCTTGAGACCGGTCGGCGGTGCCGGTGACCCCGCCATGAAAACTGGCCTGGGGATCTTCATTTTTGCCGCAGGAAAGAGCATGGACCCGAAGACGGCCATGTACTCGTCGGACGGCGACATGCTGATTGTCCTCCAGCATGGTGTTCTGGATATCAAGACTGAACTGGGAAATATCCTGGTTCGGCCTAACGAGATTGTCGTTGTCCCGCGCGGAATCAAGTACCAGGTCAACTTGCCCGAGGGCCCGGTGAGAGGCTACATCCTCGAGCTGTACCAAGGTCACTTCACTCTGCCGGAGCTCGGGCCCATCGGATCGAACTGCCTGGCGAACCCTCGTGACTTTCAGGTCCCCGTTGCTGCTTTCGACGAGGATGACACCGAGTGGTCGATCGTGAATAAGTTCAACAGCGCCTTCTTCGTTGCGAAACAGAACCACACCCCTTTCGACGTCGTAGCTTGGCATGGAAGATATTACCCATTCAAGTACGACTTGGGCCGTTTCTCCGTCATCGGAAGCGTCTCATTCGACCACCCAGATCCCTCCATTTACACGGTGCTTTCGGGTCCGTCGGACCACCCAGGAACGGCCGTAGCGGACTTTGTCATTTTCCCACCACGTTGGCTGGTACAAGAGGATACGTTTCGACCTCCTTGGTACCACCGGAACACCATGTCGGAGTTTATGGGGCTGATTTGCGGCGATTACGACGCGAAGACGGGAGGGGGCTTCCGTCCTGCGGGAGCTAGCTTGCACAATGTGATGTCGGCCCACGGTCCCGATGCTAGCACTTTCGAGCGGGCGTCGAACGACGAACTCAAGCCGCAGAAGATTGGGGAGGGAAGCATGGCCTTCATGTTTGAGAGTTCCTTGATGATCGGCGTCACCGAGTGGGGGTTGGAAACGTGCCAGAAAGTCCAGAAGGGCTATAGCGAGGATAGTTGGCAAGGATTGGTGAGGCACTTCAAGCGGCCCGAGTGAGGGTACGATAGTTGTCCAGAATCAGAATACTTTCTTGGTCATTAGTCACAGCGTCCCCTGTGTTCCGGCAGGAGGAGCCTAGCTGAATCTGTTCGACCACTCGCCGATAGTCGTTCGCTTCATGTTTCCGGTGGTGATTGGCAGGATGGTAGCAGTGAAGTTCTCCAGTCCCAAGGGAACGTCGACATCACTGCTGCGCCACGGGTCTCCGTCAAATGAGATTTTGCTCCTGCGCGATGGCGCCCAACGAGTCTGGCCCTCGAAGGAAGCCTTGGTGTGCTCGGCGCCAGAGAGTGCAGATTTCTCGGCGCTCTTGATGGATTGCGCCAAGACCCCAAATTCCCATGAAAAGGTTCCGATCAGGGTGGACGAGACTAACAACGTGTTGAGAACAGCGCCAGTGACAACACAGTAGTTGCTGCTACCTCCAACGAGCGCCCAGATTAGGTCCGAATGTCAGTCAGCGCTGGCCGTAACAATAGTTCCGTCTGCAAAAACACACCAAAGCATGTAAATAGCGGATTTTATAATATTGCAACGTCTGTTGACGACAGCGTTGTCGGCCTTGACGGTCCAAGATGTCAGATGTGAAACAAGCCAATGGCTTTGGGATTCAGACAGACTCCTCTATCCCATAGAGCGCTGCTAGACTATGATATAATACTTATAAAAAGACGTAAGCGGTGCTACTAGTAGGAGAAGACTTTTTTTTTAATAGCTGATACCAAATTGTATAGTTAAAATAAATCAGAGAAAGTGTAGAGAATAATAGGTTCACTTTGCATTATAGTCCAGCAGCGTTCGATGGGATACTGCTAAGACTGAGAAAAGCCCAACTACAGTTCGCACTCCGGCTTTTCCTTCATCTGGTTCATCTTTCGTTTGCAGCTGTAGTAAGGATTCTGGTCGTTCTCATCTCTACCTGGCAAGTGCGAATCTGATGATGCAAAATGTCAATGGCTTAGGAACTAACCGTAATCGTCGCTCTGATTGTTGCCATGCAGAATTTTATGCAAAGTGAAATGTTCCCTCACGTGAAATATGCAGGTGAGAACTAATATACTCCCAGATCTCCCGAGAATCAATGGCCACGCGGTCAAGTCCGTACAACCGAAAGTAACTATTCGCAATTGGAATAACCCGAAGAAGCCATGAACATTCCGTCACTGCTGGACCTGTAAACCGTTTACATTATAGCAGTTGATGTCTGGCATGCGGCCTGGTACGAAGAAGGTTTCCGGTCTCTCCAGGCTTTTACAATCACAAAAGATAATCTGAAAGACAATCCAGTCCAGAGAGCCTATCGCTTGGGTTGATTCCTACCTCAGCGGCTTAGCCATCAAAACTATCTGTGATGCTACAATTTGAGATTCTTTTCCAGCCGAAGGACTCGACTGACACAACCAAAGTGATTCCGATTCCACAAGCATCTGCTCCGCCTAGTCCTAATCGGACAGACAATCAACTGATTTGTTAGAAGCCATCACAGGAAATACAAAGCCGATTGAGCTTTCATTCGCCCCTGACTCCCTCCACGACCTCAGACATGACGACAGGTACTTCGAATATTGCATGCCCACGAACAAAATAATAACAAAGTCCCGACACCAACCACCCCGCCATAACGACTGTTGAATAGTTCATGTTCTGTGCCGTCACCGGCTGCGTCGAGGGGAAGGTGCTGAAAATGATGACAACTGTCATCCATATTAGGCTTATGGCATTTAGCACCGGGCCTACGACGCCTCCGAGCTTCAAAGGCCCAAGTTCTTTCCGCGCCAGCTTCCGTCGGCCTACCATAAGCATGTATGCAATCGGAATGCTGTAGGAGAGATAGATGCCAATAATCGCCATGGTTAAGACTGCGTTGAAGGCCGTGTTGTTACCAAGGTAGAGGAAGCCTAATATGAGTTGGATAGCTGTGACGACGGCTACTGCTCTGATGGGAACCTGGAGTTCCTTATGAACGTGGCTGAAGTAACGGTCGAAGGGTACAGCCTTGTCGCGAGCGAATGCCCATAGAGTGCGAGAGGCCGAAGTAATGCCACCTACTGTTGCTGCGACGGCTATCAAAATCAACAATAGCGACATTACCGTAGCCCCAGCTCTGGACTTGGTCACGTCAAGGTAGACTTGCATAAAGGGGAAGCCTGTTGGGGTGCTGAGAAGCGTTTCCAGGGGCCCAGTTGAGAAGAGGAGGACAGTGCAGTATATGAGGCCCATGAGGCCGTTCACGACCACGCTGCCAATCATGGCAATAGGGACGTCCCGAGGCGCGTCGGGGACCTCTTCGGCCATGTTACAAGCGGCGTCGTAACTGTCCAAACATCATTACCAATTAGTCTTCTGGCTTGGATCATTTGACTTTGCTGGAGGATAAGAGAGGCATACCCAAGGAAGGGGTAGACGGCACTGATGAGTCCAACAAGCCATGAGATGCCATCATTGCTCCATCCGCTGCTATTGACAAACTCGGTGAAGACGAAAGAGGGAGTGTTCTTGGGTGCCATCACACCGAGAACGACGAGTATTCCTACAAAGGCCACAACATGAATCACACCTGGTTTCCAAGTCAAGGTCAGCAATAGCAAAGGGGGAAACAAAAGTCAGAGAAGATCTTGAAAGAGTCAGGAAGACTCTGGAAACCCACCGGCAATCATGTTTGCATGAGGCAACAGCTTCGAGCCCCAGATGTTAAGGGCCGCCGAGTAAAGAAGAACCGCCCAGTAGAAAAGCATACCGTGCCATCTCTGAGGGATGTATGAGTCTTTGTTCAGCGTAATCAAGCCTTGAGTCTGCAGTCCAGCCGCGAAGGCTGCCGATGCGCAAAAGACCGTCAGACCTCCAACCGAGATCCAGCCCGTCGTGAAGGAGGCGAGGGATCGGCTTCCTAGAGGGCACAGAGCGGCGACCCAGTGATATTGTCCTTTGAAAAAGTCTCCTTAGAGTTTTGAAGTCCTAGATCGATGATACAGGAGATAGGACGTACCGCCAGCAGTCGGGTAGATGGACGCAATCTCGCCAAGAGAGGCCGCGATGCATACGGAGCAGATGAATGCCAACACGCTAAAGCCTCTTGTCAGGGGTGGTCACGTTGTTGAAGACAAGGAGAATATACTAGTTGTAGAACAAACACGGAGCGCCACCTCTCAGGAGTGCTTAGGCGATGACGGTAGAGAGCGCTTCCCATGTTGCCACGAGGCAAAGGCAAAGCGCCACAAGCGTCGGCAACGAGAACTGTCTCTTGAGCTCCTGGGCATGGCCCAGTTGAGCAAGCCGATCCTCGTCAGACACAACATGGTCTGCGGTGGAATCGATAGCTCTCAAGGGCTCGCTGGTCTTCGTTTCGTTGACGTCCATGCCAGAGTCCTTTTCCATTTGCGGCAACTGGTGTCGGCTTGGAAGTTTTGTGTCATTATTCTAATGGTGTGGTATCTTGGGATATTGGAATATAGGTGTTGCTATTAGCTGTTTTGGCCAAGATACCAAAGACTCACGTGTCACGAGCTAGGATAATATCGCAGGGAAAAGGGCTTAGCAGGCTAAGTAGGGAAGTCCGTAGGAGTTAGGAGATATAGGGAGGCACTAGGTAACTACTAGATAAGCACTCTAGCCCTTACCTAGTAGACTAGAGGGCTAGAGAAGAATATTAAACCTTAGCTATACCTAACTATATTAACTCTATTACTCTATATTATACCTATATATAATATATTCTTCTCTCTCTTACTTATATTAATAGGGGTATAGACTATTAGAGTAATAAAATATATAATAATATAATACCTACCTATAGGTTTACTAGAGAGATAAATATAATATTACTATTAGGATCCTTTATTAGCTAGGAGTAGCTAAATAGCTAAATATAGGATAAGATACTTATTAAATAGAATAATAATAAGGGTATTAAGAGGGGACTAGGTAGTTAATTAATAGAGGCTAAATTAGATTAGCTTATTAAAGAGGAAGAAAAAAAGGGGTAGCTAAAGTATAAATAGTAATATCTTAAGGCTTTAAGAGCTAGCTAATTATTAACCCTAGTAAGTAACCCTATTACTTACTAGGTTATTATTAATAATAAATTAAAGAAGTACTAATTAGAGCTTTAGGGGAAGTACCTCTTAATACTTAAGTATAAAGGGGGTATCTAGACTAACTTTAATTAATTTATATTTAATCTTAATACGCAATTTAAGATAAATAAGATTATATTAAACCTTAAAAAGCTAATACCGAACGCGCTTAGCGCGGTTATCTCGCTCAAGGGCGCCTAACGCGTTAAACGTACCTAAACGCGTTAACCCTTATAAAAGAGCTTATCGCCTTTAAGGAGAAAACCTTCTAAATTTATAGACTTTTTACCTATATTCTTTACTCTTAATATAGATTATATTAATTAGTAGTATAACCTTAATAATTAGCTATATTCTCTTATAACTAAGGATATTCCTTATAATTAAAGAAAGTACTTAACTATATAAATAGCTAACCTTATTGAGTTTATATAAAGTAATATCTTAGTAATTAATACTTATAAGTATTATATATTATTAAAAGCTTCTAAACTCCCCCTTTCTCTTAACTAAGAAATATTAATAAGAGATATTAACTCTTTATTATTTCCCTTAACTAAGAGATATCTTTAAGAGATATTAAACCTTAAAGATTTCCTTAACTAAGGAATATCCTAAAGAGATAATAAACCTCTCTAATAATAATACTTTATAAGCTAGTTTCTAATTATAAGGTTAAAAAAGGTCTTAAGTCTAACCTTCTAGAACTTATTAACTATTTAATTATTATAAACTCTATAGTAGCGCTAAAGTAATACCCTAATAAGTTTTATATATTACTTATTTAAACTAAATATACCTTTCTTAAGTTAGCTATAAAAATAAGTATTATAGCTATTACTTATAAGAACTTTAAATAATATTTAATAAACTATTATAAATATATTTAAAAGTTACTATTATATAGAAAAGTATATAAAACTACTTAATATATTTAAAATAAGGTCTTATAGGTATAAATAACTAACCTATAACTATTTACTAATACTATTAAATAGACGTATTTCCTTAACCTCTCTTATTATAATTAATATATTAAGATAGAGATTAAATAAAGCTAGATGCTAGACCTAACGCTCCTTTTTAAAGAGGATAAAGAGAAGGGAGGCTATAAGACCCTAAGAAATAAAGCTATAGATAAGCTAGATATCTTAAAACCTATATCTAAGCTTAATATAATAATAATTCCTAAAGCTTTCTTAGTATTTCTATTAACTCTAGAGAAATATTATAAGTTTAAACGAAGTTTTATAAATAGTTTATAACTCTTATCTCTTAAACTTATATTAAAGGATATAATTATTATATTAATACTAAAGCTAAGCTTAAATATATTCTATATATTATTTAAAAAAAATAAAAATATATTAAGCGTTTTATTCCTAACCTAAGGAAAAGGACTAAGTAGCTCTCTAATATCTAAGCTAAGTAACTTATAGAGTTACTCTAATACTTATAGCTAGGGTAAGTAATATAATAAGAGAGGCGCCTAGGAATTAAAAGCTAGATTATTAAATCTTAATAAAGGTAAAAAATATAATTAGGATATTAAATATATAGAGGATGCTCTTCTACTACTATTATTACTTATACTACTTAGAGATCCTAGTAATAGAGGTAATAATAATAACTCTAAGGGCTAAAATAGTAGAGGAGGTAGCCTTAGCTATAGTAATACTAATAGCTAAGGCGATTAATACCCTTAATAACTAGCTAGGCTAAGAGATACTATTAAACTATTATCTAACTCTAATAGGTTCTTAGTTAGCTATAACTTTCTTATATTCTTTTTTTATAAATAAAGAAGGGGTAGTATAAGTAATAGCTAGTATATTAGTTATAGAACCTAGGTATAGCACTCCTTATTCTAAGACTAATATAATTAGGTTATTTAATCCACTTCTATATAATAAGGAAGTTAATAATATATATATTAATAGTAGTTTAAAAACTATTTACTATAATATATATTATTTTATTAATACTATTAATAGCTATATTAAGTTAGATAATAGGAACCTAGCTATAGCTACCCTTAACTTATATTAAACCTTATTAAGGTATACCTTGGACTAGTACTATATTAATCTAATATTTAATAAGAAAGTAGAACTTAAAGACCCTAATTATAGATTAGATTATTAGAAAGAGTTATTATTTAAACGTTTTTATTTACCCTATAAAATTACTAAAGTATATTTAACTAAGAAGAGGTATACTCTATATAATATATATAACTAATATAATATTTAATATTAGATAACTAAGGTTACTGGACTTTATAAGGATATAAAAGAGAGTAAATCTAAGGTATTAACTATTATATATAATAAGATAGATATAAAACTAGTTATTAGTATTCCTTAGCTAACTAGTAATATAAATTATAAGAAGTTTATTATAAGCTTATAGAAGATAGTCCCTAGCTAGTATTAAATAGTTACTAAAGGATCCTAGCGAGTATTAGTTTAACTATCTATTAAAATAACCTATATAGGAACTATAGCGATATAATTATTACTAAAAGAGACCTTAAGAATAGGCTATACTACTACTATTTATTACTTATATTATATAAACCTAAAGGAGATTATATCTAGTTTATTACTATTAAGACTTATAAAGCAAGCTACTAATATTACTACTAAACCCTTATTAAGCTCCTCTTATAGGGAAATTCGGTTTAAATAATAGCAAAAGCCTGAATACTAATATAAATAGCCTAGTTAATATATTTAGTATCCTTAACTACTTAGTTACTTTTTAGTATATATTATAAAGGGGATTAGTTATAAGTAAGCGGAAGAGGAAGCGTATACTTCGTTAGATAAGGGCGACTTTAACTATATCTAGTATATTAAGGCTAGCGAGGATTTAGATTTATATAAAAAAGACTTAGTTATTAGTACTAATAACGAGGATAACTAAGAGTAATAAGAAAACGATCCTAAGTACGTTAACCTAGTTACTTAACCTGCTTATTTATTATAAATACCCTCTAGGCTATATCCCTAGATATAAGGATAAGTACCCTGTTTTTAATATTAACCTATTCTAAAATTCACTCCTTAAGGATCCTATAATCTACTCTTATAAAACGTGCCTTTATAACGCTAAGTTATATACTAACTTTAAGGGTATTTCCTTATACTAGACCCTTCTATCCCCTTAGCTAAATATAATAACTATTAGTCTTATTAAGCTATAGTAATATATAGTTATATATTTATACTATTATATATATGCTAAGATTATTATCTAAGGCTATTATAACAGACTACTAATTATAATCTATATTAATACTAGCGTAGACCGCTTAGTTATAAGTAAAGCTTACTTATAATAGTTCTATACCCTCTTAAGAGAACCTAAGGTATTTAAGCTCTAAGGCGTTAGAAGTCTTAAGACTATTACTTAGGTAGCTTTCTTAATTCTTATATAAGGATAACTACCTAATAGATATATAATAACTACTAAGCTCTATATAGGTATATAGCTTATCCCGTATTAAGATACTAATCTACTTATAGGGTAAGACTTTAATATACTTAATAGGCTCGACGTGCTGAACTTAGAATCGTGCGTCCGGATTATATCTTATAATAATATATAAATTCCCTCTTAGATCTATTTAAAAGTCCCTTTAAAAGTTTATAATATATATACTATTGGAAATATAACTATCGCGCTATATAATTACTCCTCTATTTAAATTAATATACTATTAGTAAAATAGAGTCCCTTCTATTTAGCCTAAAGCATAAAGGGTATATATATATATAAGTAATTTACTACTGATTCCTATTATTAATAACGCTCCTTACCTATTAAAGATTAAATAAGGCACTAAGCTTAGAACCCTAGCGCCCTTTAAGTCTAATAGATACCTTAAGCTAAAGACTTATAATTAACTATAAATAGCTTTTTTAATATTGTTATATAAGGATCTAATATATTATGCTATTCTTAACCTTTTAGATCGTAAGCTTATAATACTCGCTTAGTTACTAGAACTATGAGTTAATAAATAAGTAGAGATCTCTAACCTAACTAGTAAGGAAGCGCTCGCTAACTAAGGTATAATAAAGGATAATATAATGCTAAATTACAGAGATATTTATAAGGGGAATATTCACCTAAATAGTAAGATAGGTATTACTAAGCCTAAAAACTTACTAGTAGTTATTACTAAGGAAGTATATATATCTATAACTAAGACGCTAAAGCTATTTAACGCCTTAAAGAGGTTATATCGCGTTACCCTACTATCTAGAAGGACTAAGGACTAATTTATAAGAGTATAGCTATAGGCCTAAACTAGGAAGGGCTAGAATGCTAAAACGTAGGTATGCGTAGTTATATTGAACTATTGCTTAACCTTCTAAGTCTCTAGCTTATAGAGCTTTCTTAAGGGTACATATATTTACTACTAATTCGCTATCGTTTTGCTAATAGCATAGCTCTATACCCTATACCGACTATTATTCCTTATAATTACTCCCCCCTCTAAAGCCTTAGTCCCCAAGGTATACTAATAGGGTAATATAGCTCTATGTTATTATAGATATTATTACTAACTATAGGGTAGTATCTCTACGCCTTTATCATATTATTTACTCTTACTCTCTATGCTAGATCTAGGTAGTTATAGCAAATAACGTATTTTTATTTTCCTAGCGTATTATAAGTATTTTTGAATTTTAATTATTATTATTATTTTTTAATTAATTACTAAAAGTTATATAACTATTTAGTAGTATATAACTAGTAATTATTTAGCTTTATTACCTAGTAACTTAGAATATAAAAGGGCATTTTCTTTTCGAGGTCTCTAACTTAGTTAGAATTTCTCCTCTTTATAATCTTTTTTAATCTAACTACTTCTCCTATTTTAGCGCCTATTTCGCAAGCTTTTATTATAATTATTAAGTTTTCTCCCTTTTTCTTTTTTCTCTTCTAATCTTATTTATCTCCCTTTCTAGCTTCTTACTAATAAATCTTTATAATATCTTATATTATATATATAATTATAGTTCTCGTGAATTATATCTATAATTCTGATATCTTTTCTAATAATCTTACTAGTAATACTAATAATAGCTATCCTTACCTTAGCTATCTTTATAAAATATATTAGGATATTATTTACCTTTGCTATATATATAGTAAATATATATAGAAATATATCTATTATAACTTTAATAAGAAGAAATATATTACTATTGAGTTTGGAATTACGCCGCAGCCCCTTCGTAAAAAGACTATAATAAATTCACCTAGTTCGCAGGTATAATTCGGGAAATACTATATAGGTATTTTAACCTATACCCTCTACTAGTTAAGGAAAATAATATAGG
>JAVHLU010000357.1:0-65465 GCA_036785755.1 Colletotrichum ledebouriae
CTATACTATAGCTCCTCTTTTTCTTTAAATATTACTTCTATTTAGCTCTTTAGTTTATAAATTACTTATACTTTCCCCTTATTAACTTTTCTCTTAATATATTATAATAAGGAAAGTTATCTTTTATAATAACGAAGCGTTAGATATATAGATCTAGGAGTTAAGATCCTTAAACCTTTTTATCCTTAAAATTAGACTTTTAAACCTTTTCATCCTTAAAATTAGACTTTTAATAGAGCTTATACCTAATAAACTAAGTATAAGTAGGTTTTAGATATAGGAATAAAGTAATAGAGATATCCTAAGCTTTAGACCTCCTAATAAGCTTAGTTACTAGCCTTAGCTAATTAAATATAATATACGCCCTCTACCTAGGATAGATAATATCCCTAGTTAGATAGACCCTTTTAATACAATATTAAACTATATCCTTATTAAGTATTAGAATAAGACCTTAGAAGTAGTAGAGGAGATAATTCGCCTTTTATACTTATAGTAAGTTATAGCTAGTATATTTAATACTATTAGTATACTTAAAATAATAACTCTAATATATACTAAAGATATCTTAGTAGTTACTCGCTATATTATAAGGCTTACTAAGCCTAGCTAACTACTCTACTATTAGATAGTTAGAGGTATAGTAGACGGTTTTAAAGATAGAGATATAAAGGATATTATAGTTATCTAAATTAAAGCTAAGTCTCCTAATATACTCCTTATTTATCTATAAGCGCCTAAGTTTACTAAAGTAGTTATTATAGGTCTATTAGTTAACTTATAAGATAGGAGAAACTAGTTTTATAATAATTAGTAGTTAAGGAGAGGAGCTAAAAGATAGCTATAGACTCTAATATTTATTACTAGGAGCTTTTTACTAAGATATAAGGCTAAGAAAGTTTTAATAAGATAACTATACCTAGTAAAACTTTAATATATAGACCCTCTATTATAGGCCTCTAGTGGCCTCTAGCCACTGCATAGTGACTTTACCTGCTCAAGTGCAATAGACCTTCTAACTCCGCGCCTCCTAATAATAAATAGTCTTCGGTTACGTAATCTTACCGACTACCTTTCCTAACTATAGCCGCACTTATACGTCCCTGTTAATAGCCTCACGATCTTTAACTTTATATTAATAATAACGTGGTTTTTAATTATTCAATAGACTACGAAACTATCGACTTTTCCTCTCGCGCACTACCTGCGCTGCTAATACCGCCTCTATTACCGCTTCGTCTGCGAGAAGTCGTTACTATCTTTACTATACTATCATTAGTAACGCTCTCTCTATATTAAAGTAGTTAGTATAAGCTATACTTACTAATATTTACCTAGGCTACCTAGGCTCCCTCTACCTTAGTAATATAGAGGACCTGCTTAAAGAAGAGCTACTCTATAGGGTATATAATAACCCGCTAAACTTCTACTACTAAGTTTACTTACTTAGCTCTAATTTTATTATACCTTATAGAGTCCCCTATAGGGGTATTAAGGTAAGCCCTCTTAAGGGCTATATTAATAATACGCTCTCTATATATAGTAGAGTAGTTAATAAAGGAGCGGGTTTTATTAATTATATTAAGGCTAAACTCTCTAGTAATCCCCTCTACGTTATTTATACTAAAGGGTATACCTCGCTTAGGCTTAGCGTATTTAAATATAGGGTTTAGTGCTAATATAGTTAAGGATTTATTATAGGTTATAGGTATACCTAGGACTTCGTAGATAAGGATAAGGATAAGGGAGAGGCATAAGGCCCTGCTCGTAGTAGCAGAGCTTCTTATACTTCTAGCTATAAGAACCTCTTAGGAAAGACCTCTCTAGTTAAGGAGTTACCTCTTATATAATAGCATTCGCAGTACCTTTAGCACCTTACTAGAAGGTCGACCTTTTAGGTTAAGGAGTTATCTCATATAGTAGCTTTGCTATAAGAGCCTTAGTAGCCTGTTCAGCTCTAATATAATTAGCCCTAGTGCGGCGCGCGTCCGACTTTATATAAGGGTTTACTTATAAGTAATAGGAACGTATAGGGTTCTTATATTATTTTCCTTAACTAGTAGAGGGTATAGGTTAAAATACCTATATAGTATTTCCCGAATTATACTTACGAACTAGGTGAATTTGTTATAGTCTTTTTGCAAAGGGGCTGCGGCGTAATTCCGAACTTAATATAAGCTTTAAATATATATTTAAAAGTTATTTAACTAAGAATACTATAAGCATTATTTATAATATACCTTATTTATTATTATATTATATACCTATTAAGTTAATTAATCATACACCCCCTTATATTAATTCGAATAGTATATAAGACTAAGAAGAATAAGAATAAGGATAGTAAGTACTACTATAGTTTTAGCATACGTAGTTTATGCTTTATCTTAAATATATAAGAGGTGCTTAAGCTACTAAAATAGCTAAAGGAGCGTTATTAATATACATATATACTACTTAAAGGTACTAAAGCTTTTATATTAGATATTACTACTATAGATACGGAATATTCTACTTATATATAGCCTCTAGAGAACTTTATACTTAAGATTACTACTAATAACTATATTTATTATATATAGCTTATATATAAATAGTTTAATAGTAATAACCCTTTTATTAAGACTTTTAACTTCTTTAGTAATAATAAGAAATATATATAGGATTAATAAGTATTTAAGAAAGTATATAATAATAATTCTAAAAATCTATTTATTTAAGTTACTAGCTAAGTTAAATAGTATTAAGTTTGGAATTACGCCGCAGCCCCTTTGCAAAAAGACTATAATAAATTCACCTAGTTCGCAGGCATAATTCGGGAAATACTATATAGGTATTTTAACCTATACCCTCTACTAGTTAAGGAAAATAATATAGGAACCCTATACGTTCCTACTACTCGTAAGCAAACCCTTATATAAAGTCGGATGCGCGCCGCACTAGGGCTGATTATATTAGAGCTAAATAGGCTACTAAGGCTTTTATAGTAATACCCTCGCTAAATCTTCTAGTAAGGTATTATAAAAGCTACTAGATGAGATAACTTCTTAACCTAAAAGGTCGACCTTCTAGCAAGGTACTAAAAGTACTATAAACGTTACTATATAAGAGGTAACTCCTTAACTAAAGAGGTCTTTCCTAAGAGGTTCTTATAGCTAGAAGCATAAGAAGCTAACTCTCCCTCTTCTTTATCCCTTAATTATATTAGTACTAGACCTTATATATAAAAACGCTAAGCCTATATAAGGTATACCTTTTAATATTAATAACGCGCGAGAGCTTACTAGAGAGTTTAGTATTAATACGATTAATAAAACCCGCTCCTTTTTTAATTACTCTGTTATATATAGAGAGCGTATTATTAATATAGCCCTTAAGAGGGCTCTTATTAATACCCCTAGAGGGGATACTTACTATTATATTATAGCTAAGTAAGTAGACTTAGTAGTAGAAGCTAGGTAGGTCGTTATATACCCTATAAAGTAGCCCTTCTTTAAGTAGGTCCTCCGCACTATTAAGGCAGAGGTAGCCTAGGCCCCTTAGGGGAATGTTAGTAAGTACGGCTTATGCTAAATAGAGAGAGCGTTACTAATAATAGTATAGCTAGCGGATAAAGCAGTAATAGAGGCGGTATTTAATAGTAATATGGGTAGTATATAAGAGGAAAAGTTTAAACCTTCTAACTCCGCGCCTCCTAACAATATATAGCCTTCGGTTACGTGATCGTAATACTAGATAGCCTCACGATCTTTAACTTCGGAAGGTTAACCTTTTGGGTTAAGGAGTTATCTCATATAGTAGCTTTTACTTTTAGCACCTTGCTAGAAGGTCGACCTTTTCTAGGCTATGAGAGCCTTAGTAGCCCGTTTAGCTCTAATATAATCAGCCCTAGTGCGGCGCGCGTCCGACTTTATACGAGGGTTTACTTATAAGTAGTAGAAATATATAGGGTTCCTATATTATTTTCCTTAACTAGTAGAGGGTATAGGTTAAAATACCTATATAGTATTTCCTGAATTATACTTACGAACTAGGTGAATTTATTATAGTCTTTTTGCGAAGGGGCTGCGGCGTAATTCCAAACTTAATAACTAATCTTATTTACTTAGATACTTATCTTGCGGCGTTTAAATATACTAACAGCCTTTAGAGATATTCTAAATACTATACTAGCTATTTCAATATATTACTTTTAAGTGCTTAAAGATAATAATTACTACTTATATAAGGGAATACCTATCTTAACTATATTTAGTAAGACTTCTTTAGCCTTATTTAAACTTATTAAAATATCTATTTTTATTTTTATTTAGAATAGATATAATAATAAGAACCTTATATTTAACTTCTAGCTATATTATATTGATATACGCCTTACTATTATAATTTAATACCCTAATAGCAGAAAATTAGCTAATACTATCTCTTATATTTAATACTATATAGGGACTTTATTATATCTACTTATTATTATCCTATTCTAGTAGGTAAGTCTAGTTTTTTAACTACTTACCTTCTAGGGTTATTTAGATCGTCTTATCTTATTTATATACCTTAATAAGGCTATTTCCCTAGATTCTTAGTTTTAGTAGGCTAGATTCTTTTTTGAAAAGTTATAGTACTTTAGCTTTATATATTAAGTATACTTTATATTAGTCTTATTAATACTTCTCTTATAGTATTCTTATCTTATTGAAATATCTTATTAGGTAGTTATAGCTAGGTATAAAGGTAGTAATTTCTCTATAGTTCTAGTATTATATTTATTAGTAGGGGAATTAAGAAACTTAATAATTCTAAGGGATAGGGTTATTACTCTATTTATAGAGGTAATACTTATATTTATATCTTTCTCCTAAGTATTCTTTATATTTATTATTAAGATAATATACTTTAAGTACCTATACGTATTTATAGTATGTTTCAATATTACTAAGCACACCTTTCCTACAGAATATAAACTATTTACTATACTTTATAAGAAATACTAATAAAATATATTATTTAAATTATTAACTTAGCTTAGAGGCTTAATACTTATAAAGCTTAGAGAGGAAGAGAAGCTTAGTAATAATAAGTATACTTAGAATATTAAGGATATTAGGTCTGAAGGTAAGTAATAAGGAATTAAGTCTGCTCTAATATATTAGTAGCTACTTTGCTTTAACTTTTTTAAAATATAACTAAATAAATTTATATTTTTACTTCTTAAAAAAGGAAAAAACTAAGAACTTCTAAAAGAAAGTAATTAGTAAATAGTAAGGCGGCTATTATATATATCTAGTTATTATAGTTAGTTAGCCCTACTAGCTTTAACTAATAGCTTATAATCTATCTAAGTTATCCTTATAAGATATAACTCTCTTATTTAGTAAAATAAAGATATATTAGACGTACTTAATTATATATAGCTAGAGTAGAAAGTCTTTAATAACCCTAATAGTACTTATATAATTAATATAAGTATATTATATTATAAAGCTTTGTAAATATTTTACGCTCTTTTACTAGTAAATAAGCTTAATATAGGATATATAATAGTAGCTAAACTTAATATTTAATTACTCGCCTCTCTTATATCTATACCTAGATCCCTAGATATTATTACTAGTAATCTAACTTTAGTAATAATTATATATATATTATTAATCTTCTAGGTATACTATATGAATACTAGATTAAAAGATTTTCTAGACTTTTATAGACCTCTATTAAGTATAATTATTTATATAGAGTATAAATTAATTAAGGCCTCTAGCTACTACATAGTGATTTTACCTGCTTAAGTGCAATAGACCTTCTAACTCCGCGCCTCCTGACAATACACAGCCTTCGGTCACGTGATCATAATACTAGACAGCCTCACGATCTTCAACTTCACATCGATAACAACGTAGTTTTTAATTATTTAATAGACTACGAAACTATTAACTTTTCCTCTCGCGCACTACCCGCGCTACTAATACCGCCTTTATTACTGCTTTATCCGCTAGTCCTCTTATTTAATCGGGTTAGCTAACGCCTTCGTAGCTATACTATTATTAGTAACGCTCTCTCTATTAGTTAGCATAAGCTATACTTACCGACGTTCGCCTAGGCTGCTTAGGCTACCTCTACCTTAGTAATATAGAGGACCTGCTCGAAGAAGGGCTACTCTATAGGGTATATAATAACCCGCTAAACTTCTACTACTAAGTTTGCTTACTTAGCTCTAATACTATTACGCCTTATAGAGTCCCCTATAGGGGTATTAAGGTAAGCCCTCTTAAGGGCTATACTAATAATATGCTCTCTATATATAGCGGAGTAGTTAATAAAGGAGCGGGTTTTATTAATTATATCGAGGCTAAACTCTCTAGCGATCCCCTCTATATTATTTATACTAAAGGGTATACCTCGCTTAGGCTTAGTATATTTATATATAGGGTTTAGTACTAATATAATTAAGGGATAGGGATAAGGATAAGGGAGAGGTATAAAGCCCTGCTCGTAGTAGCAGAGCTTCTTATACTTCTAGTTATAAGAACCTCTTAGGAAAGACCTCTCTAGTTAAGGAGTTATCTTATATAGTAGCTTTTATAGTACCTTACTAGAAGGTTTAGCGAGGGTATTACTACGAGAGCCTTAGTAGCCCGTTTAGCTCTAATATAATTAGCCCTAGTGCGGCGCGCGTCCGACTTTATAATATTTGGAGGGTTTGCTTATAAGTAGTAGGAACGTATAGGGTTCCTATATTATTTTCCTTAACTAGTAGAGGGTATAGGTTAAAATACCTATATAATATTTCCCGAATTATACTTGCGAACTAGGTAAATTTGTTATAGTCTTTTTATAAAGGGGCTGCGGCGTATTTCCGAGCTCAATTAGCCCTAGTATAGCGCGCGTCCGACTTCATATAGTTATATTTAGAGGGTTTGCTTGTAAGTAGTAGGAATATATAGGGTTCTTATATTATTTTCCTTAACTAGTAGAGGGTATAGGTTAAAATACCTATATAGTATTTCCCGAATTATACTTATAAACTAGGTGAATTTATTATAGTCTTTTTGCGCAGGGGCTGCGGAGTAATTCCGAACTTAATAACTACCTTATAACTATAAAGTTACTTAACTGATATCTATTATAATAAGAACTACTAAATCTCACTATTAGGTATTTATCTTTTTAGAATATTATTTATATTAATAAGAGCTAGATAGTTCTTAAGGTTTTATAGAGACTATCCTACCTATAAATACTATAAAAGGTATCTAATACTAATATTAGTTAAGCTAAAGCTATCTTTAGTAAAACTAATACCTCTATTAATTATTTAGGTAGAGTAAGTATTAGGACTCTAGAGGATAACTTTCTAATTAAATAGCTTAAGTCCTCTATAAATCTAAACTAAGTCCTTACTAGCTTTAAGGTCTATTTTATACTAATAAGCCTAATTAGGTCCTACTAAAGATATATAAGCAAGTAAGAGTAAGGCTATACCTTTTATAATATACCTATTAGGCCTCTTCTTAATTATAATATACTACCTTTAACTAGTAGTACCCCTACTTAAAATACTCCTAGAGGGATACCCTTTAATAATATATAAGCTATACTCTCTAATATAAGTATTATAAAGATAGCTTAAACTATTTTAACTATATTAGATATATATATAATAGAAACTAATAGTAGTTACTAGCTTCTAATAATAATAGTAGTTTAAATACTATTAAAGGAGAAGAAGTTAGCTACTTTAACCTTTATAACTAGAGATCTATAAAAATATAGTATTATATCTAGTATTAAATATATTATCTATATTAATATCTATATCTTTACTAATTAGCTAAAGTATTTAGCTACTACTTATAGAGAAATAGTAGTTAAGGATATCTAGTCTTTATATATACTAACTATAGCTTATATATAGTATATTACTAAACTAATAGATCTAGAGTAAGTAGAATTCTTAATAGGAATACTTAATACTATTATTAATTACTTAAGATAACGCTTTAAATAAAGCTTATTAGATATATTAGTAAAAGACTTGTATTTTAGTATTTAGGAGGTAGTAAATCTTCTATATTACTATTTATATAGATAATAACTTATAAGATATATAATATACAGATTATAGATTTAGCTATATAACTTAAAGCTATTTTTAAGGTATTTAATAGTAATATCTAGGCTTAACTATAGAAGCTTTTATCCATTATTACGCTTGCCTAATTTTGTTAAACAAGTTAATAATGGAGACAATATACTTATATATATAGTAAAGAACTATTATTCTCTTAAGTAGTATTAAAAGACCTAGCGATAACAAGTAAATAATAAGGGGATAACTACTAAATACTACTTCCTTAGCTTTTTATACTAGAGGATATACTAATAGTAGGCTAGCGCTACTCTATTCTAAAAATAACCTAAATTAGATATCTATTAGAATAATAGAAGACTAGCTAACTATAGAGGATAGAACTATAGTAGTAGCTATTAGGGTCTTTATTAAACTTATACTAATAACTATAACTAAGTATAGCTATATATATAACTTATATAAAACTATAGATAGCTAGGAATATACTCATAGCTAAGATAATATAAATAAAACTAATTATAATATAACTGGAATTAGCTAAATTAGGGCTATATACTATAATGTGCTTCTATAATAATAAGCTTCAATTTAATCTTATTTACTATAGCTAACCCTCCTTAATCTAGTAATAGTTATAGGAGCTTTAATACTTAATAACCTAAGCTAACTATAGTATATTTAGCTAAGAAACATAATTAGAACTAATAGAATATATAGTAATAGCCTACTTGGTACTATAAAGTAGAGCCCTTTATAGAAGTAGAAGAATAAGCTAGTAATACTAAATGTACCCCACTAAGAATATAGACCTATAATTTGGCTATAATTATTATAGGAATAAGGTAATATATTAGGTAGGTTTATATCTAACTAGGAGAGACCTAATATAAGCGCGTAGGTATAGTCTATATATATAGCTAGGTAGTAACTAATAGTAGTATATAGGATATAGCTATAGTATAGTAATAATAATAAATTAGAAAATACGCCTATATATAACTATAATTTCTTACTATTATATAATATAATAGGTATTATGGACTTCTATATAGTTATACTTAATATCTACTTCTATAAAGAATATAAAGAATAATTTCTATTTAGAAATAACCTCCTAATTAGCTTAACTAATACCTTATGCTTAAAGATAATATAGCTCCGGAGTTATAAGCTAGTAAGAAGTGCTTATCCATTTAGCTTTGATAATATGAATTAAATTATATTAGTTATATTAAAGGGTGTTTTAGGGGTACTTTCTACTATTTTAATAATAGATTTAGTTTACTCTATATACTACTTATATTTTCATAGAGATTAGCTTTATACTTTATTAACTAGTACTAATATATTTGATTTATTGCCTCTAGCTACTATATAGTATTATTACCTACTTAAGTGTAATAGAGCTTCTAACTCCGCGCCTCCTAATAATATATATAGCCTTTAGTTACATAATCCCTAATAACCTCCTAATTTACTAACTACCTCTCCTAACTATGGCCGTACTTATATATACCTTACTAGAAAGTCTTACGATCTTTAACTTTATATTTTAATAATAATATAGTTTTTAATTATTTAAACTACTAAATATTAACTTATTCTCTTATATACTACCTAGAATATTATTAATTACTACCTCTATTACTACTCTATTTACTAGCTATACTACTATTAGTAATACTCTCCCTAGTTAGTATAAGCTATACTTACTAATATTCCCCTAACAGGCTACCTTTACCTTAGTAGTATAGAGGAATTTTTTAAAAAAGGGCTACTCTATAGAGTATATAGGAACCTATTAAACTTTTTATATTAAATTTACCTTCTTTTAAATATAATTATAAGGCTTAGATTCCCCTATAGGGGTACTAGAGAGAGCCCTCTAAAGGGCTATACTAATAATATACTCTCTATATATAATAGAGTAGTTAATAAAAGAGCGGGTTTTATTAATTATATTAATATTAAATTATCTAGTAGTCCCTTATATATTATTTATATCAAAGAGCATACCTTATATAGGCTTAGTATAGTTATATATAGGGTCTATTATTAATATAATTAAGGATTTATTAGGTAATAGAAATAACTAAGAGGGAGAGGTATAAAGCCCTACTTATAGAGCTTTATAAGGAACAATAGCGGGTGCAGGATATAGAGCCAACGCTATTAGCAAAACATCGGCGAATTAGCAGCGAATATATACCCCCTTAAGAAAACTCTGCAAGCTAGAGACTTAGAAGGTTAAGCAATAGTCTAATATAACTATATATACCTACGTTTAGTATTCTAGCCTTTCCTAGTTTAGGCCTATAGCTATACTCTTATAACTCTATTACTTCTACCTCGATTTAAGAAACTAGCGCTAGTTAGAATATCTAAAACGAACTAGCGATAGTATACTAATATATTAGTAATAGACGAATTAGTAACGGAGTTTAACTATAACGAACTCCGGGCTAGGTATATAGAATATAACTAATAGGGCCTTAGCTAATACGATATAGGTTGCTCGCTAAGCCCTAAGATATAGGGAACGTAGCGTGGACGCTGCGCTAGGGGGTTAGATAATCCCTATAATAATATAGTAGGAGAGGCTACCCCGAGGGGGCGGGCTAGGTCTTAGGTAATACTAGAACTAGTAGAGCGACTTTTACTTAGTAAATAAATAGCAAGTAGTAGCTAATAAGGTACCCCGCCTAAGACCCCCTAAGAAGCTAGTATCTTAGGTATCCTTACCTAAGTAATAAAACTACTATAGAGATAGTAGGAGAGCCTTATAGGGCAGATATATCTATAGTAGTAGAGGTATAAGGAATAAACTACTACCCTACTATAGGAGCTTACTAACCGCCTAGTAACGAGGTAGCTATAGAGAGAATATAAGAAACCCCCTGTATATAATTACTATACTATAGGCGAGGACTTTACTATAAACTAGGTTAGTAACTAGATCTAAGTAGTTAAAGATAGATACTAACTACGCGCTAGTAGCACGCTAGAGTAGTAGATTTAATAGGCGCTCACGAAGATAAGCCCCTCCCTATAGACCTAGTAGTAATACTATAGGGCTAGGCTAGAGGGAGACCTAGCTTAGGCTAACTTTATAGTATTTATTTACTAATAATATATTAATCTAGAGCTTTAAGAGCAGAGGTATTATAAGAAGCTAGATATAATAAGGCAGAGGGAGACGTAGTTACTAATATAGTTCTTCGCTAAATAGTTAGTAATATACTAGAACTTAGGTATAGTTAGTATAGAAGATAGCAAGGCTAAGGCCTATATGCTATACTTCTAACTAGCCCCCTTTTTATATAAGGAGCTTAAGCGTTAGAAGGTTAAGATATAGAGACTAAGAGATATCGCTATAGAAGCAGAACGCTTATAGGAGATATATTACTAACGAGGCGGCGAGGCCCTATAGAGCGAAAGCAGGAAGCAGTATATAAGTAAGGAGTATACGCCGAGGGTACCCCCTATAACGAGGGTAAGCTAAAAGGTAGGCTAGTAGGGCTTTAGTTATAGGACTACGCGAGGTTCTTAGAACCTAATACCTTACTAATTAGCTAGCGCTACGACGCAGGGACCTAACTAGAGCTAGCCTATATTTAGCTCTAGTATATAACCCGCGACGTCTAACCCCTTAGTATACTTTAGCTATAAGAAGAAGGGGTATAAGAGGGTAAACTACCTAGATAAATAACGGAGTGTGAATAAAATACTAATAGGATACCGAGCGTTTACTAATAAGGTAAGGGTTAATATAATCTAATTAATAAGGGAGGTAGAGGACCTTAACCTATTAGAAAAAGAGTAAGCTAGGGGACTATACTAGTAACCCCTATGCTTATATTAGAACTAGATACTTTCCTAAAGGGAGATACCGCGAAAGGATAGGCGATCGTTCTCTAGAATATCGCTAAATAAGAAGTAGTAGTAGATATAAATTCCTATTTATAAGTTAATATTATTAGTAGTCGACTAGTAAAGTCCCTATAACTATAACCCGTAGTAGCGCGCACCCCTATATTAGAAGGGTTTAATAGGTCCTCTATAACGGGCTAAAACACGTACTAGTTAATATTCTTCCTTATTAACTTAAGGGGATAACTAAGGAAGATATAGCAACTATTCGCTAAGGCTCCCCGCCCTAAAGGGGCAGGGGACCTCCTCTTATTATAATACTCTATAGGTAAGGAGGGTATTATAATTAATACCCGGATAAATACCTAGGGATATAAACGCCTTAGTATCGCTAAGCTATTAGTATTTATATAGGAGATCGTAGAGAATAGCTAGAAGGCCTATATTATATATATTTTAGGGAATATCGCCCCCTATAAGCTACTATTAGAAGCCCTAGGCGAAGAGGATGCCTTAGAGGGCGAAGTAGAATTACTACTAGAGCTACTTAGCGAATAGGCGACGTTTAATAAGTAGGTAGTAAAGGAATACCTAGCCCTAGAGGGCGCGGAATATACTATTAACTTAGTTAAAGGGAAGAAACCTCTATATAGGCCTATCTACCTACTAAATAAGTACTAGCTAGAGGAGCTCTACTAATATATCGCTAATAACTAAGTAATAAGGCGGATTTAACCCTTAATAAGCGAGGTAGGTGCCCCTATTCTCTTTATACCTAAGAAGGATAGATCCTTATACCTTTATATAGATTATTAAGGCTTTAATAAGGTAATACTAAAGAACCGATATCTACTTCCCCTTATTAGCAAGCTATTAAATAGGCTTCGGGGAGCGAAATAGATCTTAAAGATCGACCTTTAAGATATATACTACTATATCTATATTAAGCTAGAAGACTACTAGAAGACGGCTTTTAGGACTTATTACAGGTACTTTAAATATATTATTATATTATTTAGACTTACGAACGCCCTAGCGATATTCTAGGTATATATTTACTAAGCGCTCGCTAAGCTACTAGATACCTATTATATCGCTTATATAGATAATATTATAGTCTACTCCGAGATAAGAGAGTAGTATACGAAGGACCTTTGCTAAGTGCTCCGCAGGCTTTGCTAGTAGGCGCTATATACTAAGCTTAGTAAGTATAGTTTCTACTAATAATAAGTAGAGTTCCTAGGGTATATTATCACGCCTAAAGGTATATCGATAGACTAAACCTATATCTAAGCTATTGCTAAATAGAAGCCGCCTAAGACCTACTAGGAGATCTAAGTCTTCCTAGGATTCTATAACTTCTACTATAAGTTTATTACGGGCTATTTGGGTATTATAGCCCCTATAATATCCCTACTAAAGGGTAGTAAGAATAGTAAGAAGGGAAGCGAATTTTACTAGCTAAAAGAGGCCTAACGGGCTTTTAAATAGCTCTAAGCTACCTTCTACTTAGCAACTATTCTCTAATATTAGGACCTAACCCGCGAAATAAGGGTTAAAACGGACGCTTCTATAAAGGCTATATCTAGTATCCTATTATAGTATATTAATAGCTAGTAGTAACTAGTTACCTACTATTCGTAGAAGCTTAGTAATACTAAGTAGTATTAGGGAGTAAGCTAATAGGAGCTTCTCGCTATAGTTAAAAGCCTAAACTACTAGGCTTACTACCTTTAAGGTATATTAAAAAAGTTTATAATCCTAATAGACTACTAGGCGCTAAAGGGAGTTATTAGCGCGTTAGCGCGGGACCTTTAGGGAAGGCTCGCTAGATAGGTATATAAACTCTTAGCGTTTAACTTTAACCTAGAGTATAGGTTAGGGGTTATAAACCTAGTAGATAGGCTATCTAGGAGGCTAGACTATATAAAGGGGGAGGTAAAATATAACGACGTACTCCTAACCCTAGCGAGGAAGCTAGGGTTCGTTAGTAACCTACTAGTAGACCTCCGGATAAGTATTACTACTCTATAAGGTAATATAGAGACCTTAAGAGTATTTATTAATACTATAAGGGCTAGTATAAAACGACGCCCCTTCTAGATAGATAGCTCTAGGGGCGGAGACGCCTTAATCTCTAGTTAGTATAGCGCTCTATAGCACGCTAATATTACTATAACTATAGTAGCTATAATAACCTAACGCTAAAGAGCAGGGGAAGACGCGGAGAACGCTTAGCAAGAGGTTACTAACCTAGAGGACTTACTTAGAGCTAGGGTTACTATAGCGTAGTAGTATATCCTACGCTAAGTTATAAGGGAGCTTATAATAAGCGAAACGGCGTATAGTTAGTAACCCTCTAAAGCAATAGAAAGTCTTATCCGCGGACTATAGGCTAATAACTTATACTACTAGACCTAATTAGAGAGGGCACGCGGACTAGCTAGCAATTATAGGGGCTATATAATTAATAGCTATAGAACCTTATTCTATAAGGGAAGGTTAGAGATACCCTAGGAGAGGTCCCTAAGACTTGAAATCCTTTGCTAATACCACGACGACCGTAGGGCGGGTTATATAGGGGTAAATAAGACTACTAAGTTAATCTTAAGGAAGTTCTACTAGCTAAACTTAGCTATAAACGTACGTAATTATATTATAGGGTGCTATATATATTAAGGGATCCGGGTTCCGAGGCATAAGCCCTATAGAAAGTTATACCCGCTACCCCTACTAGCGTACCCGTTTTAGGAAATTAGTATAGATTTTATTACTAGACTACCGCTAAGCCGTTAGCATAAAGGCAGGGAGTATAACATAGTTCTTATTATTATATACTAGATAACTAAGTTCGCTATATTTATCTTAATAATAAAGTAGCTAATAGCCGCTAAGCTAGCGCGGATTATCTATAAATAGGTTAAGTGCTATTTTAGTACTCTAGAGGGTATTATTAGTAACTAAGATAAGCTCCTTATTAGCTAATTTTAGGAGGAATTTATAAGAGAGAGGGCTATTAAGCGCTACCTCTTTACTATATATTACCCCTAGACTAATAGGTAGTCTAAAAGGATATACTAGATATTAGAGAAGTACCTATAAGTATACGCTAGCGAATCGCTATAAGAATAGGCTATCTAGCTGCCCGAGGCTAAGTTCGTATATAATAATAGTCGCTATAGCACTACTAGCTATTTGCTAATAGAGGCCCTATATAGCTACTACCCACGTTATATAGAATATATAACCCCTGCGAATAGGGTTATAATATAGGGCGTAAGGGAGCGAATTAAATATATCTCAAAGCTTTATAAGAGGGCTTAGGAATAGTAGTAGAAGGCTACTAAGGCGTAAGCTAAGTATTATAATATAAGGTATAAGGAATAGACCTACTATTAGAGATAAGTCGTTAGGCTATTAATAAAGAACTTCTAGTTTAAGAATAAAAAACTAGCGCCTAGGTTTATATAGGTAGCTATTATAGAACTAATTAGCACGCAAGCTTATAGAGTTTATCTATTACTATAGTACTAAAGGATATATAATATATTCTTAGTTACCTTACTAGAACTATAAGATAATCGCTAAGTAAGTAGTAAAGGCTTACCTATATACCTAGAGCTTAAGGATAAGCTAGAGGAATAGGAGGTTAAAGAGATCGTTATATAATAAGGCGTTAGTAATAATATATAGTACTTAGTTAAGTAAGTAGGATAGCCTATAGAATATAATATATAGGAACCTATAGAGAACTTAGCAAACGCGTAAGAGGTAGTTCGTAAGTTTAATAAATAATATAGGAGGGCTTATAAGAAGTAGGACGATTAGTTACTAAAACTACTATAATAAGTTAGTAATTGCAAACCACGAGACTATGAAATAAATCTAAGTTAGAAGCAAAACGTTAATTAAATTAAGTAGCGAATTATCGCTAAGGCTATAGTAAAAAGGGGTATTATCCTATAAAAGGGGAAAAAGAGCTAACTATCTAATTAGTCGTTAACTTCCTAGAATAGCCACGGGGGTAACTACTATAACCGCTATAACCGCGAGTAGCACTACCGCGACTACTATAGCAACTAGTCGCTAAACTAGTACTATTAGTATCGCTACTATCGCCGCCTATAAGCCGACTACTAGCCGACTCGCTACTAGCGCTACTACCCGACTTGCTACTAGAACTATTACTATTAGAGATAGTAATAGTAACCTTAGCTCTCTTAGTCTTCTTTGCTAACTCTTCGCTACTACTTTAGCTATACTTAGTAGGAGTACTAAAGTAAGAGGCTTAGGAGATAGGGCGAGTACTAGTAATAGTAATAAAGCAGGAGGGGATATTATTAGTAGTATACTTAGCGAGATTTTCCTAAAGCTCCTTATAAAACCTAGGGAAAAAGGTAATATCACGCTTATAAGCGCGTATAGGGACTAGTTTTATTAAAGGGTCGTTAAGTAAGTAGTCGATCTCGTTATAGAGGTAGTTAATAGGACTATTATTATAAATATACGCTAGCTAGGTAGCGTTTAGGCGCTAAAGAATATTAACGCTATTATAAAGAGTACTAACCTAAAACCTAGTAGTTAATAGGATATAATTAGTAAGGGAATAGTAAGTAATAGCCTACGCAGACTAGAATATTAAGCGCGAGGTACTTATAGATAGAGGCGAGCTCCTAGAGCTAAAGCTACTCTATATTATAGCTACTACTACTAGTAATAGGATTATAGATAAGCTTAGTAATATGCTTCTACGCTACTAAATAGTTACTAAGCGTAGCTAGAATATAGTAATAATAAAGAGGGGTTAGGACGCTATCGCGCTACTAGATCTAGATCTAGTAGAATATATTCTAAGTTATCTAGGCTACGCCCTAAAGCTCCTAAGGGACCTAGAAAACGTTAATATATAGTAACCCGTTAGTAAATTAGTAGAGACTTATAGTAGCGTATTTTTTCTTATTAAAGTTATAATAGATATACTTCTACGCGTGCTCGCTATATATATAGCGAAGGTAGATAATATCCTAATATATTTTATAAAGATAGCTGAGGTAAGGATAGCTACTATTAGTATTACTAATAAGATCGCTAGAAAGGATCTCGGGGTTATAGAGGTATTTTATAAGAACTACGCCTATACGCGTAATATAAGATATTATAGAGAGCTATTAGTAAAATACTAGAGAGGGATATAAGTAAGGGTAGAGGAGAAAAGGGAAATAACTTAATAATTATAGTAAAGGCTTATAAAATAAGCGCTAAAATAGGAGAGGTAGCTAGACTAAAAAAGATTATAAAGAGGAGAAATTCTAACTAAGTTAGAGACCTTAAAAAGAAGACGCCCTTTTATATTTTAAGTCGCTAGGTAATAAGGTAAAATAATTACTAGTTATATACCGCTAAACGGTTATATAACTATTAGTAACTAATTAAAAAATAATAGCAATAATCGAAATTTAAGAATACCTATAACGCGCTAGGAAAACGAAAATACGTTATTTACTATAACTACCTAGATCTAGCGCGAAGGGTGAGAGTAAATAATATAATAAAGGCGTAGAAAGGCCGCCCTATAGTTAGTAACGATATCTATAACGACGCAGAGCCGTATTACCCTACTAGTACGCCTTAGGGACTAAGGCTTTAGAGGGGGGGGTAATTATAAGGAATAATAGCAGGTATAAGATATAGAGCTAACGCTATTAGCAAAACATTAGCGAATTAGTAGCGAATATATACCCCCTTAAGAAAACTCTGCAAGCTAGAGACTTAGAAGGTTAAGCAATAGTCTAATATAACTACGCATACCTACGTTTAGCATTCTAGCCTTTCCTGGTTTAGGCCTATAGCTATACTCTTACAAGCTTCTTATACTTCTAGCTATAAGAACCTCTTAGGAAGACCTCTTTAGTTAAGAAGTTATCTCTTATATAGTAGTATTTCTAATACCTCGCTAGAAGGTTAACCTTTTAGGTTAAAGAGTTATCTTATATAATAGCTTTACTATAAGAGTCTTAGTAGCCCGTTTAGCTCTAATATAGCTAGCCCTAATATAGCGCGTATCTAACTTTATATAAGGGTTTACTTATAAGTAGGAATATATAAGGTTCCTATTAAGCTTGGAATTACGCCGCAGCCCCTTTGCAAAAAGACTATAACAAATTTACCTAGTTCTTAAGTATAATTTGGGAAATACTATATAAGTATTTTAACTTATACCCTCTACTAGTTAAGGAAAATAATATAAGAACTCTATATGTTCCTATTACTTATAAGTAAATCCTTATATAAAGTTAGATATACGCTATACTAGGGCTAATTATATTAGAGCTAAATAGGCTACTAAGGCTCTCGTGGTAACGCCCTCGCTAAACCTTCTAGCAAGGTGCTGCGAAAGCTACTATATAAGATAACTTCTTAACTTAAAAGGTCGACCTTCTAATAAGGTACTAAAGGTAAACGCTACTATATAAGAGGTAACTTCTTAACTAAAGAGGTCTTTCCTAAGAGGTTCTTATAGCTAGAAGTATAAGAAGCTCTGCTACTACGAGCATAAAGTTCCTATATTATTTTCCTAAACTAGTAGAGAGCATAAGTTAAGAAATTAATAAGGCTAATTAATAAGGCTTTAAAGCTTTACTTTAAGAGAGAAAGTTAATATTATATAAGCTATTATTTTTATAATATATATAGGCGAGTTATAAGGAGAAATTATTCTAGCTATAGAGGATTATACTTAAAGGTATAGTAAAATAGGTTATAGTATATACTTATATAATCCTATATTATAGCGTAAGCTACTATAGCCCGGCGAGGCTATAGGTACTAAAAATTATATCATAATAATATATATATATAGTTAAGAGCCTTAATAAGACTTAAAAGCTACCTAATATTTAAATAGCTAAGCTATAATTATTAGAAGAGTATTTACTATTATGAAGAGTCCTTACTAGGTATAAGAAGAATTATTATAAAAACTTATAGTTATATCAAAAGTTAATTTTCATAGATTGTATATATAGGGAATTAGAGGATCTATTAGTCTCTAAAAGCTCTTACCTATATTTATATAATTATAAGCTCTAAAGCTATTATATTAAAACCGTATATATATTTTATTATATAGTTAGGTTAATTATACTTAGTTAAATAACTATTATTATATAAATAGATCCCTCTAATAATAAGTCCCGTACTATTGTTAAGCTTAAAAGTAGTATTAATTATACTACTTAGGTAGTTAGAATTAAGGCTAATATAGTTACTAAGGAATTAAGTTCGGAATTACGCCGCAGCCCCTTTATAAAAAGACTATAATAAATTTATCTAGTTCGTAAGTATAATTTAGGAAATACTATATAGGTATTTTAACCTATTAAGCTCGGAATTACGCCGCAGCCCCTTCGTAAAAAGACTATAACAAATTTACCTAGTTCGTAGGTATAATTCGGGAAACACTATATAGGTATTTTAACCTATACCCTCTACTAGTTAAGGAAAATAATATAGGAACCCTATACGTTCCTACTACTCGCAAGTAAACCCTCTAAATATTACTATATAAAGTCGGACGCGCGCTATACTGGGGCTAATTATATTAGAGCTAAATAGGCTATTAAGGCTCTCGTAGTAACGCCCTCGCTAAACCTTCTAGTAAGGTAAAAGCTACTATACGAGATAACTCCTTAACTTAAAAGGTCGACCTTCTAGTAAGGTGCTAAAGGTGCTGCGAATGCTACTATATAAGAGGTATATTTTAACTTATACCCTCTACTAGTTAAGGAAAATAATATAGGAACCCTATATATTCCTATTACTTATAAGTAAACCCTCTAAATATTAGTATATAAAGTTAGACGCGCGCTATACGAGGGCTAATTATATCGGAGCTAAACAGGCTACTAAGGCTCTTATAGCCTAGAAACGCCCTCGCTAAACCTTCTAGTAAGGTAAAAGCTACTATATAAGATAACTCCTTAACCTAAAAGGTTAATATTCTAGTAAGGTACTAAAGGTGCTGCGAAAGCTATTATATAAGATAACTCCTTAACCTAAAAGGTCGACCTTCTAATAAGGTAAACGCTACTATATAAGAGGTAACTCCTTAACTAAAGAGTTACTAAGGAATTAATCTATACTATTATTAAAGAACCTTTTAATCTTACTAATAATAATACTAATATAGATTCTAAAATAGAGGATATACCTAATCCTACTATTAATAAATCTAAGAAGGCTTTTAGTCTTATTATATTATATATAGAAGATAGGCCCCTTATAATTTAATACGCTAAGTCGACTTAAATAGTATAGGATATATAAAAAGTGACTTATAACCCTAAAGGGCTTATATTTAATAATATATTATTCTAGGATTTCCTAAGTAATAAATTATCTAACTATAGTAATAATATAGAAGAATACCTTAGTAAAGTTAAGGAAATATCTAATAAGCTAAAGGCCTATAAGTTAAATATACCTAAGGAATTATCCTATATCTCAAATAACTTAAATAATAATATATTCAAAGGGTTTATATCTAATAAAACTTAATACCTTAGAAATAAATCTAATTTATATTATAATGCCTTTACTATATAATATTAACTACCTCCCTTACTTATAGTAATAAATAATATATTAGAAATAAAGAAAGTATAACGCTTTAAGGAAAATAACCAATAATAATACGCAAGACTAATATTATAAAAGTATAGGACTATATTTAGTATAAGCTTACCTAAGTAGTAGATTATACCTTTTTAAATTACTTTAAGCCCTTTATCCTTTATAATAATAGTTATTAAAAGGCCTTAGAGTAGCACTATATTAAGAATAGCTTAATAGTAAGATCTAACTTATTTTCTTCTTATTATATATATTATCCCTAGCTAAAGCGAACTATACTATAATAGAGATTAAGATACTAGCTTTAGTTTAGCTCCTATATAAGCTAGAGTACTACTTTGATAATAGAAAATCTATATACTATTAGCCTATATAGTAGTCTATAATATATTCTAGACAATTAGTTCTAATAAGCCTAGTAGTTATTACTAACTAATAAACTATAAGCTTATACTTACTAAATCAATTAATTATATTATAATATAATATTATCTAAGCTATAAGTATATAATTATAGCCTCTAGCTACTATATAGTGATTTTACCTGCTTAAGTGCAATAGACCTTCTAACTCTGCGCCTCCTAATAATATATAGCCTTCAGTTACGTAATTATAACTTTCCTAACTATAGCTATACTTATATATACCCTACTAGATAGCCTTACGATCTTTAACTTTATATTAATAATAACGTGGTTTTTAATTATTTAAACTATAAAACTATTAACTTTTCCTCTTATATACTACCTACGCTGCTAATACTACCTCTATTACTACTTCGTCCGCTAGAAGTCGTTACTATCTTTACTATACTATTATTAGTAACGCTCTCTCTATATTATAGTTAGTATAAGCTATACTTACTAATATTCCCCTAAGGGGCCTAGGCTACCTCTACCTTAATAGTACGGAGGACCTGCTCGAAGAAGGGCTACTCTATAGGGTATATAATAACCCGCCTAGCTTCTACTACTAAGTCTACTTACTTAGCTATAATATAATAGTAAGTATTCCCTCTAAGGGTATTAATAAGAGCCCTCTTAAGGGCTATACTAATAATATACTCTCTATATATAATAGAGTAGTTAAAAAAGGAGCGGGTTTTATTAATCGTATTAATACTAAACTCTCTAGCAAGCTCTCGCGCGTTATTAGTATTAAAAGGTATACCTTACGCAGGCTTAGCGTTTTTATATATAAGGTCTAGTACTAATATAATTAAGGGATAAGGATAAGGAAGAGGGAGAGGTATAAAGCCCTGCTTATAGTAGTAAAGCTTCTTATACTTCTAGCTATAAGAACCTCTTAAGAAAGACCTCTTTAGTTAAGGAGTTACCTCTTATATAGTAGCGTTTATAGTACTTTACTAGAAGGTTAACCTTTTAGGTTAAGGAGTTATCTTATATAGTAGCTTTTACCTTTAGTACCTTACTCAAAGGTCGACCTTTTAGGTTAAGGAGTTATCTTATATAGTAGCTTTCGCGGCCTCTGGCCACTGCATAGTGATTTTACCTGCTCAAGTGCAACAGACCTTCTAACTCCGCGCCTCCTGACAATACATAGCCGGTGCGGCGCGCGTCCGACTCTGTGATGTTCAGAGGGTTTGCTTGCGAGTAGTAGGAACGTATAGGGTTCCTATATTATTTTCCTTAACTAGTAGAGGGTATAGGTCAAAATGCCTATATAGTGTTTCCCGAATTGTGCCTGCGAACTGGGTGAATTTGTTGTAATTCCGAGCTCAATCACACTAGCGATATCGCTATTTATAGCTAGAGTAACTCCTTACGCCCTTTATATTATATTTCTATTTAATAGTATAAGAATAAAACTATATACTATCTTTAATTATAGCTAAGGTATCTACCTATCTAAGATATAGTAGCTATTATATTAAAGCTTTATTATAGATTATACTTATTTATATTAATACCCTATAAGATATCTTTAACCCGATTTACTATATAAGCTAGAACTATGGGTATTTAGAACTATAAGAATATAAGACCTATTTTTCTTTTATAATATTAAGTAATACTTCTATATTATTCTAAACTATACCTATAATAATAGATTATAATATAAGTTTAGAAAGTAGATACTCTATTAAAATAACCTACTACATTAATTATTCAAAAGAGACTACTATAGTAGTATTTAATATATCAAAAGAGTATTTAATCTAATTAATATATATCTAATGATATATTAAGTAGATCCTTAGCTAAAATAGATAACAGAGGTTAACTAGTAAATTTAGAGATATACTAGATATATATTAGTAACTAGAGTTAGTAAATATATAATATAGTATTCTTATAAAGTTATTATAAATTATAAGAGTAGAAGTTTACTTATAGCTTATTAAGATATTAATCTATAAATCTAATTTATTAACTTAAGAAAGTAAAAAGAAATAGAAAAAGCCTTTCTAATCTCTAGGCTAATTAATAGAAAGTAGAAAGATCTAGCTTTTACTCTTATTCTCTATAAAGACTAAACCTTATATCTTAACTCTTAATATAATACCTTTAACTTTATTTAGGTTATCAAAAGAGCTTTTAGAATTTATATTATTCTATTTTCCTAAAGAATAATATTATTAATAATACCTATATTAACCTTTATATCCTTAAAATAGGAGGTTTAAGCTAATCTAGCTTTAGCCTTAGTATTAGATTGCACTAGTAATAACTTACTATTAATATAAGAGGTAAGCTTATAATTTCTCTAAATACTTATATAATCTATGTATAAATACCTAGGAATTAGCTTTTTCTTATTCTAGAAGATATAAGTTTTATTATCCTTAAGCTTACTAGATTTTAGTTCTAACTCTAGTTTATTTAAATCTCTCGTCTGAAAGTTTATAGAGTTAGGAATAATATACTTATAAAGACTTTATTATTTAAATATATAAGTTAAATAGAAATTCTTATAGTTAACTATAGGATAATAGAGATAGTTATATAAGAAAGCTAACCTCTCTATTAAAGCTTCCTACTTCCTTTCTAAAATAATAACTATAGCTTTAAACTAGATACTTAAATTAATTTTATCTATTTATAATAAGCTACTCTTATATAATTATAATATTTTCTTAGTATAGAATCTAGTTAGATAGTCTTTAGGGATATAGCTTTCCCTTCTTTATTAAATAATAGAAAAAGTAAATTATTAGTATATTATCCGATTTAGTTACTAATAATATCTACCTTAAGTATTACAATACAAGCTATTATTTTAAGTATAGACCTACCCGGGGGTGTGGGGTATCGCGGGCTCGCGTTTACACCCCCTACTTATAAAAAGTCGCAACTACTTTTAAACTTGAAATATTTACTAAATTCTATAATATATAAATATAAAAAAAGAATACTATAATAATTTGTAAAATATCTACTTTTTTAGCTATATTTCTATTTAATTATTATTACTAGTCATATACCTTATATAAGAGCTTAAACATTTACTAGTTTTTAAGACTAATATATAGAAGGCGCTAGTAAATATACATATAATACTAACTTAGATAATATATATATATAGCTTAAAAGAATATAACTATAATATTAAAAGAAGTATATTATCAATTTAATGGGTTTTAAAGAATTTATTAGCTTTATTACTCTAGAAATTTAGAAAATCTTAAGGTTTTTTAAAAATATTTTTATTAAGAAAAATTCCCTTTTAATATATATAAAATAGTATATATAGCTAAATTATACAAAGTAAATACTTAAAATAATAAGATAAAACTTTCTATTTAAAATACTATATTTACATTTTTATTATATTATAGTTATAGAAAATTAAGAATTCTTTCAAATCTTTAATATTAGGTATCTTATATATAATATATAGAACTAATTTAATATAGATTTTATATATAGAGAGTTAAATATCTACTATGTTTACTATATTTATATATATTTTTAGCCTTTAAAGCTAAGTATATAGCCCTATTAATATCAAGTAGTCGCAACGTTTTAACGTAGTGCGGGGTTTTTCGCCTACCTACGTGAGTAGGGGGTAAACGCGAGCCTGCGAAGCCCTATACCCCCGGGTAGTCCTTTTAATAGCCTAATTATATACCTATAAAAAGAAGCCCTATAATAAGTATCTATAATAGCTCCTAGGTTATATAGATACTATAGTATCTTATATATATATATACTACCTTATTATAATATTTCTTCTCTCTTTACTACTTTTATAAAGAAGTTAGTAATATAAATATAGAGAGTTATTAAGTAATAATAAGTTTTAGCTACAAACTTAAAATTAAAGTATATAACCTTTTATCTTTCTTAGTAAAAGCTTATAAAATTATAAGGCTATAGCTATTAAGTTATTTTATTCCTTCTTTGAGTTATCTATATAATATATAAGTAGATATAAGGGCTCTATAATTTTAACTTATTTATTCTATAAGCTAATATTTAGGTAGAAATATATTATACTAGAAAGTACTAGCTATAGCTAGCTCTAAGGAGAGACCCTCTATTAGTAAGGTTTCGCTATCTATAGAATAAATCTAATTAGTAATACTATATATTCTATTCTCTATACTTTAATATTCTAAGACTAATTATTGCTTTAATATATATATAAAGGCTTATTATTAACTTAAGTGAAGTTAAAGATTATAAGGTTATTAACTAATATATATATATAAGTATAGCTATAGTTAGGAGAGTTATAATTATATAACTAAAGGCTATATATATTAGTAGTTTAGTTAACCTATATTAGTAGGTATTATAATTTACCCTATACTATAATTATAGTACTTTAAACCTATAGGCCTCTAGCTACTACATAGTAATTTTACCTACTTAAGTGTAATAGACCTTCTAACTCTGCGCCTCCTAATAATATATAGCCTTCGGTTACGTAATCCTCTCCTAACTATAGCCGCACTTATATATACCTATTAGTTAATAGCCTCACGATCTTTAACTTTATATTAATAATAACGTGGTTTTTAATTATTTAATAGACTATAAAACTATTAACTTTTCCTCTCGCTGCCTTTATAGCTATGCCGTTATTAGTAACGCTCTCTCTATTTAGCGCAAGCTATACTTACTAACTCCTAAGGGGCCTAGGCTGCCTCTGCCTTAATAGTATAGAGGACCTGCTTAAAGAAGGGCTACTCTATAGGGTATATAATAACCTACCTAGCTTCTACTACTAAGTCTGCTTACTTAGCTATAATATAATAATAAATATCCCCTCTAGGGGTATTAATAAGAGCCCTCTTAAGGGCTATACTAATAATATGCTTTCTATATATAATAGAGTAGTTAAAGAAGGAGTAGGTTTTATTAATTATATTAATACTAAACTCTCTAGTAAGCTCTTGCGCGTTATTAATATTAGAAGGTATACCTCGCGTAGGCTTAGCGTTTTTATATATAAGGTCTAGTACTAATATAGTTAAGGATTTATTATAAGTTATAAGGATAAGAATAAGGAAGAGGGAGAGGTATAAGGCCCTGCTCGTAGTAGTAGAGCTTCTTATACTTCTAGCTATAAGAACCTCTTAGGAAAGACCTCTTTAGTTGAAGAGTTACCTCTTATATAGTAGTATTTACCTTTAGTATCTTACTAGAAGGTTAACTTTTTAAGTTAAGGAGTTATTTTATATAGTAGTTTTTATAGCACCTTTAGTACCTTATTAGAAGGTTAACTTTTTAGGTTAAGGAGTTATCTTATATAATAGCTTTTATAATACCTTATGAGAAGGTTTAGTAAGGGCGTTTCTAAGCTACGAGAGCCTTAGTAGCCTATTCGGCTCCGATATAATTAGCCCTAGTATAGCGCGTATCTAACTTTATATAATATTTAGAGGGTTTACTTACGAGTAGTAGGAATATATAGGGTTCTTATATTATTCTACTTAACTAAGAGAGGGTATAGGTTAAAATACCTATATAATATTTCCCGAATTATACTTATAAACTAGGTGAGTTTATTATAGTCTTTTTATAAAGGGGCTACAGCGTAGTTCCGAACTTAATAATACTTTAAACCTAATAGTAGCACTTTAACCTATTCCCGATCTTAATAAAGTAAAGAAATAAATCTTAGTATAACTAGTTATTAATACTTAGGTTTAACTTATCCCTAGCTATATAGAGCAGAGGGCGAGGGGACTAGTCTAGCTTTCGTAGTTAATACTAGTTAAGTTAAACTTCATAAGATAAGGCTAGTAGCCCCTTAAGGCTATATATATTATTAGGAGGTATAAAGTTAGGATGTCATAGGTATATAAAAATCACTATAAACAGCTAGGATTTTTATTTATTAATTTCAAAGAGATAGATTCTTAAATCTTTTAGTTTATTTCTATGATATATTATACCTAAGGCTTACTAATAATATATTAATTATTTCTTAGGATCTAATAAATATATTATAAAACCTTAATATATATAAAGAAGTTTTAAACCTTTTAAAAGTTAGTTAATATAAAGTATTTCTTAGTAGCTTAAAATCTTACTCTTTCTTTTAAATATCTATTTTATTATTATTACTTACTTAATATTTTGAAATGCTATTTTATTTCATTTTTAGACTTAAAATAACTTTACTCTTAAGCTTAATATAAGTTAAATATAAAATTTATTAAGATTAAATTTATTAATATATAAGCTTTAAATATACTTTTATTATATAATATATAAGAGTATATTAATCTTAATCGGTTTCAAACGTTTAAGTTTAGAAATTTATAGATAGCTCTACTTTGAGTAGATTAAATAAATATATAAGCTTTTTAAAGCCCTATTATTAAGATAGTTTACTAGTTAGATTAAGTAATATAGCTCTCTAAATACTATATATTTAAACCTCTACTTTAAAGCTATTTACTTACTTTATTAATCAGTTAATAAAATCTAGCTATATAATATATAATATCTAATGTAATATTACTAATACTAGGGAGCGCTAGCCACAGCTAGCTCTGAGGGGAATACTTCTATTAGTAAGGTTACGCTATATATAGAATAAATCTAATTAGTAATATTATATATTCTATACTAGGGAGCGCTAGTTATAAGCTCTTTTAATAGGATATGAACTATAATATCTAGTATTTAATATAAGTAAATAATATAGTAGTCTCCTTATATAATAGTCTCCTCTTAACGCGTAGTCTTTTATATAACTCCCGCTCTTATTAGAGGTATATATACTAATAGAGATAATAAGGGATAGGATATAAGTATATTATACGCTATACTAATAAATAGCTTTTAGTTTTTATAGCTTATATACTACTTAGAATTTATAGGTGCCTTATAAAGAAGTAGTACTAATAAGCTATATTTACTTAAGCTAAGTATCTCTAGTAATAACTTTAAGCTCTAACTTAATAATAAGGGCTAGCTTATATATTACTTAAAGTCTATAGGTATCTTATAGAAAAAATAAGTAAGTAGGTTCTAGAAAGCTTAAAAGTAGTCCTTAATAATAATAGCCTCGCGCTATATTCTAAGGTTTTATTTACTAAATCTAGTTATAAATAACTCTATTTAATAATAATAAGGGTGTAAATATATTAATAAGTATTTAGGCCTCTAGCTACTGAATAGTGATTTTACCTACTTAAGTGCAATAGACCTTCTAACTCCGCGCCTCCTAATAATATATAGCCTTCGGTCACGTGATTATAAGTCTCCTAACTATAGCTATATTTATACGTAGCCTACTTAATAGCCTCACGATCTTTAACTTTATATTAATAATAACGTGGTTTTTAATTATTTAAAGTATAAAACTATTAACTTTTCCTCTCGCGCACTACCTGCGCTACTAATACTACCTCTATTACTGCTTCGTCCGCTAGTTATTACTATCTCTATAGCTATACTATTATTAGTAACGCTCTCCCTATATTATAGTTAGCGCAAGCTATACTTACTAATATTCCCCTAATAGGCCTAGGCTACCTAGGCTACCTCTACCTTAGTAATATAGAGGACCTACTTAAAGAAACGCTACTTTATAGGGTATATAATAACCTACTAAACTTCTACTACGAAGTCTACTTACTTAGCTCTAATATTATTATACCTTATAGAGTCCCCTATAGGGGTACTAAGGTAAGCCCTTTCAAGGGCTATGCTAATAATACGCTCTCTATATATAGTAGATTAGTTAATAAAGGAGCGGGTTTTATTAATTATATTAAGGCTAAACTCTCTAGTAATCCCCTCTATATTATTTATACTAAAGGGTATACCTCGCTTAGGCTTAGTATATTTATATATAGGGTCTAGTATTAATATAGTTAAGGGATAAGGATAAGGAAGAGGGAGAGGTATAAGGCCCTGCTCGTAGTAGAGCTTCTTATACTTCTAGCTATAAGAACCTCTTAGGAAAGACCTCTTTAGTTAAGGAGTTACCTCTTATATAGTAGCGTTTACCTTACTAGAAGGTTAACCTTTTAGGTTAAGGAGTTATCTTATATAGTAGCTTTTATAATACCTTTAGCACCTTACTAGAAGGTCGACCTTTTAGGTTAAGGAGTTATCTTATATAGTAGCCTTTACCTTACTAGAAGGTTTAGCGAGGGCGTTATTACGAGAGCCTTAGTAGCCCGTTTAGCTCTAATATAATTAGCCCTAGTATAGCGCGCATCTAACTTTATATAAGGGTTTACTTATAAGTAGTAGGAATATATAGGGTTCTTATGTTATTTTCCTTAGCTAGTAGAGGGTATAAGTTAAAATACCTATATAGTATTTCCCGAATTATGCTTGCGAACTAGGTGAATGTATTATAGTCTTTTTGCGAAGGGGCTGCCGCGTAATTCTAAACTTAATTAATAAGTATTTATTATATATTTAAAGAAATAGATCTTCTTATTAGGATTTAAAGCGGGGATAATTACTAAATAAGTAAATAATGTAGTAATCTTCTTATATAATACTCTCTTCTTAATATATTGTTTTTTATATACCTCCCGCTCTTATTAGAGCTATATATACTAAGAGAGATAAAGGGGGATAGGAGGTAAGTATACTATAAGCTATATTAATAAGTAGGTATTTATTTTTATAGCTTTTATATTACTTAAAATCTATAGGTATTTTAGAAAGAAAACAAGTAAGGAGATCTTTTAAAGCTTCAAAGTAGTCCTTAATAACTACCTTATACTATATTTTGAAGTTTTATTTACTAAGTCTAGTTATAGCTAACTCTTTCTAACCTTTATTAAGGCGTAAATATACTAGTAAGTATGCGTTCCTACTAGCTACTAGCTAGAGCCCTATTATATATTAGGCTTATTAATAAGAGCTAATATGAGTAGTATAGACTGAACTAAGCTATATAGACCTATATTTATCTCAACTTAGGATAAATTAGCTTAATTCGTTAAAAAAACTAACTAGATTCGAGCTTTTAATATATAGGGTTTTAATAGTAATAGGAGAGTTTTTTTTTTCCTAGGCAGGCCTAGCTTCCTTAAAGGTAAAGATTAACCTTTCTAACAGAAGGTATCTTACTCAAGTGAATATAATTAATTCAAAGGTTTTCTTTAATATATTAGCAGTCTAGTTAGCCTATATAATTAGGTGTTATAGTTAACCTTATATTATTATTATAATCCCTTAAACCTAATAGTAGTATTTTAACTTATACTTAATTTTAATAAAGTGAAGAAGTTAATCTTAGTATAACTAGTTATTATTACTAAGCTTAACTTATCCTTAGTAGATAAGAGTAGATAGGTAGGTAGTAAAGTAGTAGTTATTTATAATACTATTGTTTATAAGAGCGTTATTTATCATATAAAGTACCAATAGTATTTATAGCTTATATAGCTAAAGCTTAATAATAGCTTAAACTTATACTTGAGGGTGTAAACTTAATAGTATAACTTTCTATATAGCTAAAAAGGTTCTTATAGCTATAGCATAAGAACTTAACTATTTAAATAAAGCCTTAAGTTTATTCCTTATATTCTCCTATATATATAATAATACTCTATAATATCTTTCCCCCTTATTATACTTATATATAGTCTAGGTAAAGCTATATTAGATAACTTAATCTATAAGACTATAATTAATAAAATTAGAGGCTTTAAGTATAATAACCTTCTCTACTCTAATAAGAAGACTTTACTTATATTTACCTAGAAGTACCTATTTAAGATAGCTAATAAGCATAAGATATTAGAGTTATATAGCTTTAATGTATATAGAGAGATAGTTAAGGCTACGAATAATAATCTTAATACTTATAAATACTTTATAGACTTCTTTAATATAGCTAAGGTAGCTTAAGGGCTTAAATCCTAGTAAGTTAGGAAGGGTAAATATATTAAGAGTATAGCTAATAGTAGTAGGGCTCTTTATTAAGACTGCGTCATAGGGTAGAAGATATTATAATAGCGTAATAGTATAGGGGCCTTAGGGCCCCTACGCCTAATAGAGCTTATAGCGTAGACGTTTAAATAGTAGAGGAGAGGAGATAGAGGAAGATAGTTAATTTAGCTTGTTATAATATTTAAGGTTAGAGGAGCGTAGAGGTAAAGAATATATATAAGTCTAAACTATAGTTATATAACCTGAAGGTTATTAATAGAGGGTAAGGCGATTAGTTTAGCTTTTATAGTAGATATTAGTTAAATTTCATAATATAAGGCTAGTAGCCTGTTTTTTCTTTAATATAATTAATATTGACTTTAGATATTATAAACTAACTACTAAGGTTTTTTTATTATTAAATTAACTAAAAATAAAAATTAATTTATACAAGAAGATACATAGATATATAAATAATAAGTAAGCTTCTTAATTAGTAAGCTATAAAAATTAAGCTTAACATAGCTTTTATAGTAAACTAAGTAGCTAGATTTATATTAAATTTATGTAATACTTATTTCAAGGCTTTAGATAGGATTTAGGGATATTTAAATTATATTACTATTTATATACTTATATTTCTATTATCCCTTTAAATACTAAAAATAGCTTAAAATTTCTTAAGCTTTTTAGGCTAATTAATAAGCTTGAATATAGGGTAGTACTTATAGCCTAAGCTTATTTCTAGTACTTAAGAGCCCTAGGATTAGTAGAAGCCTACTAAATCTACTACTATTTAAGTAGTCCTTAGTAGTTAATATACTAATAGGCTAGCTAGTTTTAAGCTACTTTTAGTATCTAAAGGGATAAGGTATTAAGAGCTAGTAGTTAGTGGAGACCTAAAGAGTTTATAAAAAGGCGTATATTACTAAGGAGGAAGTTATGCTCTTATATATTCTCAAATTATATGCATATAAGGTTTATACTAGTTATTTAACCTGCTTACTTAATAAGTCTTATTAAGGAGCTATATAAGGTAGGAAGTATCTCATAAGATAAGCTGCTATATTAGGATATAGAGCTTTTTTAACTCTACTTAGGGTAATTATATACTAAAAAAAAATCTATATCTAGTTATATATTCCTCTTAACTAAAAATATAAGAAGTTAAAATACTTCTTTCTAAAAAAAGCTCTACTACTAATACTTATAAAGGTAACGCATCCGACTTTATGTAGTGATATTCAGAGGGTTTACTTGCGAGTAGTAGGAACGTATAGGGTTCCTATATTATTTTCCTTAACTAGTAGAGGGTATAGGTTAAAATACCTATATAGTATTTCCCGAATTATACCTGCGAACTAGGTGAATTTATTGTAGTCTTTTTGCAAAGGGGCTGCGGTATAATTCTGAACTTAACTTATAAAGCTAAGTATATAGCTTTAAACAAAGCGGCTGAAGAAGCTATTTATTTAAATCATTTTCTTACTACTATTAACTATTTATAAAGGTTTAATTATAACTTAACTTTACCTAATATAATAATAAATTATTAATTAATATAATACTTAGCTGAAGATCTAAAGTTTTATAAATAAATAAAGTATATAGAAATAACTTATTACTTTATTTATAAAATATTATTAATAAAATAGTACTATTAATTCATATAAAATCTGGTAGAGATATTACGAATAGCTTAACTAAACGCCTAAATACTACTAAACATAGGTATTTTATTACATATTAAAGCTTATATAACCCTACTAATTGTTTATAACTCTATAGAATTTAAATAAAACAAATATTACTTAGCTTCTAAGGGGCTATAAAATAACTATCAAGTCTTAACTAAGTACCCCCTAAGAAGAAGTTAAGTAAAACTAAATATAACTAGCGTTATAAAGTATATATAGGGCTAATATTTATAGTATTAGTATAACTAGTAAATCTATACTTAATAAGTAAATGAATAACCTTATATTTATTAACTATATATTAATATAATAAGATAGAATAACATAACTATAACTTTATTCAAATGAAATAAAAAGTATAATTAAAAAACTTACTTATTATAGTAACTCCTATAACTAGCTAAAAAGGAAAAAAACTATTTATTAAGTTAGTTATTATAAAAACCTTATAATAATAGAATATGAATTCCCTAAAGTTAAAAATATAGTTATTATTAATAAAGTTAATATTAAGTGAAGATTCAACACTAAGTTAATAGAAACTAATAACCTATAATAAAATTATAAACTATAATGATATTAAGACTATGAAACCAAAATATCTAAATCAAATGAAATAAAGCTATAATAATTAACTTTATAGTAAAGCTTTTATAGTTAATTACTTATTATAGTAATTATGTAATTAGGAAATTATCTAATTAAGTAAAAGCTTATAAATAGAACTAATTTTAAAGATATAAGTAATATAATACCTTTATTTATTTAACTGTTAGCTATTATTCCTACTATTACTATTAGTATCATTTCTTTTATATTATTAATAACTATTTATACTAGTTCTAAATAGTTATTCTCAAATATAAGAAACTTTATTATAATAGAGAGAGGTATAAGGCCCTATTTATAATAAAGCTTCTTATACTTCTAGCTATAAGAACCTCCTAGGCAAGATAACTTTAGTTAAGAAGTTATTTCTTAGATAGTAGTATTTACCTTATTAGAAGGTTAACTTTTTTAGTTAAGGAGTTACTCTATATAATAGCTTTTATAATACGTTATTCAAAGGTTTAATAATAGCATTTCTAGGCTATAAGAGCCTTAAGAGCCCACTTAGCTTCAATATAATTAGCCTTAGTATAATATATATCTAACTTTATAATATTAAGAGCGTTTACTTATTTATAGGAATATATAGAGTTGTTATATTATTTTCTTTAATTAGTAGAGGGTATAGCTTAAAATACCTATATAGTATTTCCTAAATTATATCTATAAACTAAGTAAGTTTATTATAGTCTCTTTATAAGGGAGCTATAGTAGAGGTTAGTACCCCTATAACTATATACCCCCCTATAACTATATACCTCTAACTACTACTTTTTTCCCTCCTTAACACTACTACTAATTATTATAAGAACGTATTTATCTACTATAATAATGTCTTATTATATATTAAGAGACCTATCTTATTAACTAGGCTCTTAATTAAGGGGCCTTTAGGCTTATATTAACCTATCTATAGCTAAAAGATCTAATCTAATAGGTATTAGTAGTATAAGGTAACTTCTAGCTACTTAGTAACTATTAGCTAGAGGGTTTTATCTTAAGACTATTTAAGGTAAGGCCCTTAAGGATATCTAAGTATACTAAATTATATATAACTAAAGTTATTTAGAATTAATTTAACCTCTATGATATTACGTTTAGAATTATGCTATAGCCTTTTCGTAAACAGACTATAATAAATTTACCTAGTTCGCAGGCATAATTCGTGAAATACTATGAGGGTATCTTTACCTAACCTCTATAGTATACCTATAGTAAGAGCTATCCTCTTAAGGTACTACTTTAATATAAATCAAACTAGCCTTATAGAAAAGTAAGGGACTAAATAGCTTTATTCTAGGCTCCTCCCTAATATATAAGATGTATTTGAAGATATAAGACTTATATATATAGGTATTATACTTAAATATATTTTAGCCCTTAGTTAGAAGCTTCCTCCGCTAATTATATTTAAGAGTAAGGAGGTTTAATAGTAGTAGTTCCCTTTCAAACTTAAAGACTATAAATATTAGTAATTATAACTACTAAAAATAGATAGACCTCTCATACTATTACTACTAATTAGCTTAAAGAAGTATTTAACCTTTATATAAAGCCTATACGTAGTAATAAAGAGCTTTAGCGCCTATTAGTACCTAATAGGTATAGGAGGTATACTATAATTAACTTAATATAAAAATATTACTCTAGGGGTATTTACTTAGTATTTCTATTAGCTTACTTATTATATAGCTACTTAATCTTTTTATATTTAGCTCCCTAAAGGTAGTATATTAATAAAGAGTAAATAACCTTATAAGACTTATTATATACTATCTCTTAGTAAGAGGAACTTCCTTATTTACTATACTCTCGCCCGCTTAGAGGGCCTCTTATTAGCTAATATATAGGCTAGGTAGCGCGCTATAGGCCTCTATCCAATTAGCTATACTAACGTCCTATTTAGTTAATAAGTACTTACTAATAACCCCTTGAATAAAGCTAAATAATATTAAATAAGGCCTAAGTAACCCCTAAGGGCCTTAAAATACCTACTAAGTTAAAGGATCTATATAATATTAAGTTTTTATAGTCCTTACTTAGAATAACTTTATAGACTTTTTAGCTTTAATATAATTAATAAAACTCGCTCCTTTATTAACTACTCTACTATATATAGAGAGCGTATTATTAATATAGCCCTTAAGAGGGCTTACCTTAATACCCCTATAGGGGACTCTATAAGGTATAATAATATAAGAGCTAAGTAAGTAAACTTAGTTATAGAAGTTTAGTAGGTTATTATATACCCTATAGAGTAGCCCTTCTTTGAGCAGGTCCTCTATATTACTAAGGTAGAGGTAGCCTAGGCAGCCTAGGCCTATTAGGGGAACGTTAGTAAGTATAGCTTATGCTAACTACTTTAATATAGAGAGAGCGTTACTAACGATAGTATAGTAAAGATAGTAACGACTTCTAGCGGATAAAGCGGTAATAGAGGCGGTATTTAATAATAGCGCGGGTAGTATACGAGAGGATAAGTTAATAGTTTCGTAGTTTAAATAATTAAAAACTATATTATTATCGATATAAAGTTGAAGATCGTGAGGCTATCTAGTAGGGCACGTTAAGCTCGGAATTACGCCGCAGCCCCTTCGCAAAAAGACTATAATAAATTCACCTAGTTCGTAGGTATAATTCAGGAAATACTATATAGGTATTTAAACCTATACCCTCTACTAGTTAAGGAAAATAATATAGGAACCCTATATATTCCTACTACTCGTAAGCAAACCCTCGCATAAAGTCGGACGCACGCAGCACCGGGGCCGATTATATCGGAGCCGAACGGGCTACTAAGGCTCTCGTGGCCTAGAAACGCCCTCGCTAAACCTTCTAGCAAGGTGCTGCGAAAGCCACCATACGAGATGACTCCTCAACCCCTAGTAGGGCACGTAAAAGTATAGCTATAGTTAGGAAATTTATAATTATGTAACTAAAGGCTATATATTATTAGGAGGCGCGGAGTTAGAAGGTCTGTTGCACTTAAGTAGGTAAAATCACTATGTAGTGGCAAGAGGCGTCTCTAATATATTATTAAATAGGATATGAGAGGATTTTCTTTATATCTTACTAGTATAGAAAATATAGCTAATCTCTTATTATAAATATATAATAATAAGCCTATTAGTAAGTAATAAGCTAGGTAGTTTATAGACTTATATCTTGCTCTAAAAACTAAGTTTAATTATCTATATAATTATTAAAAAGCACTTTAAGAGGACTTAGAGGTTATTTTAAAGTAATTTAGATTATTATATAATATAATAACTAAATATGGAATCTAAGAGAAGGACTTTTATAATTTTAATAAGACTAGCTTTATAATAAGTATAATTACTATATTAATAATAATAATATATACTAATCGATATACTAATCGATATACTAAAGCAAAGTCTATCTAGCCTAGTAAGTATAAATAGGTTATAGTTATTAAGTATATTAATTTAAGTAGGTAGTATATCCCTCTATTTATAATTATTAAGGGTATATATTACCTTATTAGTTAGACTATAGAATTAGGTTTTCTAAGTAACTAGGTTCTTAAGCTTATTACTAATAGATAGATAGATAATTAAATAGGTCTTAACAAGATTAAATACTTTAATAAAAATACTAAGACCTAAACTAAGGGCATCTTTTAGATACTTATTATTAATAGCTATAGGAGCTATTTATTAGCTAAATTTAATAATTACTATAATTAGAATAATACTATAATAATTAGTATATCTATATATTTATTATATATACTCTAGCTATTAGATATTACCTTTTGTTTACCTCTAAAATATATATATATTAATAAAATTAACTTCTTTATTTAAGCCTTTATAAATTATATTACTAAGTCTAAGTTTTTTATTACTTTCTATTAAACTTATTATAAGGTTTTTAATAAACAAATATTAACTCTATTGAGTTGAGTTCGGAATTACGCCGCAGCCCCTTCGCAAAAAGACTATAATAAATTCACCTAGTTCGTAAGTATAATTCGGGAAATACTATATAGGTATTTTAACCTATACCCTCTACTAGTTAAGGAAAATAATATAGGAACCCTATATATTCCTACTACTCGCAAGTAAACCCTCTAAATATTACTATATAAAGTTAGACGCGCGCCGCACTGGGGCTAATTATATCAGAGCTAAACGGGCTACTAAGGCTCTCGTAGTAACGCCCTTACTAAACCTTCTAGTAAGGTACTATAAAAGCTACTATATAAGATAACTTCTTAACCTAAAAGGTCGACCTTCTAGTAAGATACTAAAGGTATTATAAATACTATTATATAAGAGGTAATACCTTAACTAAAGAAGTCTTTCCTAAGAGGTTCTTATAGCTAGAAGTATAAGAAGCTCTATTATTATAAGTAGGGCTTTATACCTCTCCCTCTTCCTTATCCCTTAACTATATTAATACTAGACCTTATATATAAAAACGCTAAGCCTGCGTAAAGCACGCTTTTTAATACTAATAACGCGCGAGAGCTCGCTAGAGAGTTTAGTATTAATATAATTAATAAAACCTGCTCCTTCTTTAACTACTCTATTATATATAGAGAGCATATTATTAATATAGCCCTTAAGAGGGCTCTTATTAATACCCCTAGAGGGGATACTTATTATTATATTATAGCTAAGTAAGTAGACTTAATAGTAGAAGCTAGGCGGGTCGTTATATACCCTATAGGGTAGCCCTTCTTTAAGCAGGTCCTCCGCACTATTAAGGTAGAGGCGGCCTAGGCCCCTTAGGGGTTAGTAAGTATAGCTTATGCTAACTGCTTTGATATAGAGAGAGCGTTACTAATAATAGTATAGTAAAGATAGTAATAACTTCTAGCGGATAAAGTAGTAATAGAGGTAGTATTAGTAGCGCGGGTAGTACGCGAGAGGAAAAGTCGATAGTTTTATAGTCTATTAAATAATTAAAAACTACGTTATTATTAATATAAAGTTAAAGATCGTGAGGCTATAGGCATATATAAGTATAGCTATAGTTAGGAAAGGATTATATAACCGAAGGCTATGTATTATTAGGAGGCGCGGAGTTAGAAGGTCTGTTGCACTTAAGCAGGTAAAATCACTATATAGTGGCTAGAGGCTATATTAACTCTATATTCCTAAGCACTAGAATTTTACTATAATATCTAGATTATATTATTTAGAAGCTTAATATATATTTATAAATACTTATACCTTTTATAGCTAATCTTTTATTATTATTACCTTAGTAGTTATAAATACCCTCTAACTTATAATAAATTATCTTATAATTTAACTTTATTAAAACTTAGATCTCTACTTATTAAAAAAGCTTATTAATACTAATTATTATTATAATTAAGCCTCTGCCTTAATAGTGCGGAGGACCTGCTCGAAGAAGGGCTACTCTATAGGGTGTATAACGACCCGCCTAGCTTCTGCTACTAAGTCTACTTACTTAGCTATAATATAATAGCGAGTATCCCCTCTAGGGGTATTAATAAGAGCCCTCTTAAGGGCTATACTAATAATATACTCTCTATATATAATAAAGTAGTTAAAGAAAGAGCAGGTTTTATTAATTATATTAATACTAAACTCTCTAGCGAGCTCTTATATATTATTAGTATTAAAGGTTATACCTTGCGCGGGCTTAGCGTTTTTATATACGGGGTCTAATACTAATATAGTTAAGGATTTATTATAGGTTAGATAAGGATAAGGAAGAGGGAGAGGTATAAGGCCTTACTTATAGTAATAGAGCTTCTTATACTTCTAGCTATAAGAACCTCTTAGGAAAGACCTCTTTAGTTAAGGAGTTACCTCTTATATAGCAGTATTTACCTTTAGTACCTTACTAGAAAGTCGACCTTTTAGGTTAAGGAGTTATCTTATATAGTAGCTTTTATAATACCTTATTAGAAGGTTTAGCAAGGGCGTTACTATAAGAGCCTTAGTAGCCTATTTAGCTCTAATATAATTAGCCCTAGTGCGGCGCGTATCTAACTTTATAATATCTAGAGGGTTTGCTTACGAGTAGTAGGAATATATAAGGTTCTTATATTATTTTTCTTAACTAATAGAGGGTATAGGTTAAAATACCTATATAGTATTTCCTAAATTATACCTGCGAACTAAGTGAATTTATTATAGTCTTTTTGCGAAGGGGCTGCGGTGTAATTCCGAGCTTAATAGCTTAGGTATAGAATACCTAGGGATAGCTACTACTTATTACTTAGCTAATACTTTAAAATAAGGTTAGTAATATAACTAAGCTCTTATTATCCTTCCTAGAGTATTAATACTATACTAACCCTATACTAGTTATAAGTAATATACTATAAGAGACCCCCTCTAGGGATATAGTAGCTACCCTCCTAGTAATTAGATTATAAGAAGTAGTAGACTATATTAAAGTAAGTATTATTATAGCCTAGTAATATAGCAAAGAGAATATAAACTAATATAGGATACTTTTAGAGGAGTATTAGGTAAGTAATAAGGTTTTACCCTTAATAGCTAAATATAAGAGCCCTAGGCCTAGTAAGAAGCTATTATAGTTATATTATAAGTATATTATAATAGGAGGCCTAAGCTTATATATTAACCTCCTCTAGAGGGTACTAGAGAGCCCCTTACCTATTTAAAGAAGAATAAACCTCTAGCTACTACTAATTATAACTAATAATAGCGAGTTAAAGTAGTATATAGAGGAGATATATATAGTATAGTAGAAGGTAGTTAAGCGAGAGTAGAGGTATAAGGTTCTAATTAAGTAGGAGGGGTATATAGAGCTTACCTAGGAGCTTATAGAGGTTATAATAGATATTACTATAGTAGATAAGTATAAAGCCCTATATAAGCTAGTTATAGATAATAATAGTAACCTAGTATATACCTAGGAGTAGACTAGCTAGGAGGGGGAATAATATTATAAGCTATACCTAAGTTAAGCCTACTTAGGCTTCTACCTAGGTTTACTAGTCTAAGGGGGCTACCTAGGGCCTACCTAGGGCTTACCTAATAGTTCCCTATAGACTAGTAAAATCTTTCCTAGAGAGGAAAACTTCCCCTTTTCCCACTTTAGCTTTAATAAATAGGATTATAGTAACCTCCTATTAAATTAAGTTCGGAATTACGCCGCAGCCCCTTTGCAAAAAGACTATAATAAATTCACTTAGTTCGTAGGTATAATTTGGGAAATACTATATAGGTATTTTAACCTATACCCTCTATTAGTTAAGGAAAATAATATAAGAACCCTATATATTCCTACTACTTATAAGTAAACCCTCTAAATATTACTATATAAAGTCGGATGCGCGCCGCACCGGGGCTAATTATATTAGGGCTAAATAGGTATATAAGATAACTCCTTAACCTAAAAGGTCGACCTTCTAGTAAGGTGCTAAAGGTGCTATAAAAGCTACTATATAAGATAACTCCTTAACCTAAAAGGTCGACCTTCTAGCAAGGTATTATAAATACTATTATATAAGAGGTAACTCCTTAACTAAAGAGGTCTTTCCTAAGAGGTTCTTATAGCTAGAAGTATAAGAAGCTCTATTATAAGTAGGGCTTTATACCTCTCCCTCTTCCTTATCCTTATTCCTTAACTATATTAGCACTAAACCCTATATATAAAAACGCTAAGCTTATATAAGGTATACCCTTTAATACTAATAATATATAAGAGCTTACTAGAGAGTTTAGTATTAATATAATTAATAAAACCCGCTCCTTTTTTAATTACTTTATTATATATAAAAAGTATATTATTAATATAGCCCTTAAGAGGGCTCTTATTTATACCCCTAGAGGGGATACTTACTATTATATTATAGCTAAGTAAGTAGATTTAGTAGTAGAAGCTAGGTAGGTTATTATATACCCTATAGAGTAGCCCTTCTTTAAGCAAGTCCTCTGCACTATTAAGGTAGAGGTAGCCTAGGCCCCTTAGGGGAATATTAGTAAGTATAGCTTATACTAACTACTTTGATATAGAGAGAGCGTTACTAATAATAATATAGCTATAAAGATAGTAACGACTTCTAGTAGATAAAGCAGTAATAGAGGCGGTATTAGCGGCGCGGGTAGTGCGCGAGAGGAAAAGTCGATAGTTTTATAGTCTATTAAATAATTAAAAACCACGTTATTATTAATATAAAGTTAAAGACCGTGAGGCTATCTAATAGGGCACGTATAAGTATAGCTATAGTTAGGAAAGTTATAATTACGTAACCGAAGGCTATATATTATTAGGAGGCGTAGAGTTAGAAGGTCTATTACACTTAAGCAGGTAAAATCACTATATAGTAGCCAGAGGCCTACTTCTAGCTATAAGAACCTCTTAGGAAAGACCTCTTTAGTTAAGGAGTTACCTCTTATATAGTAGTATTTACCTTACTAAAAGGTCGACTTTTTAGGTTAAGGAGTTATCTTATATAATAGCTTTTACCTTATTAGAAGGTTTAGCGAGGGCGTTACTACGAGAGCCTTAGTAGCCTATTTAGCTCTAATATAATTAGCCCTAGTATAGTACGCGTCCGACTTTATATAAGGGTTTACTTACGAGTTATAGGAATATATAAGGTTTTTATATTATTTTCCTTAAGTAATAGAAGGTATAAGTTAAAATACCTATATAATATATCCTAAATTATGCTTGCGAACTAGGTGAATTTATTATAGTCTTTTTGCGAAGGGGCTGCGGCGTAATTCCGAGCTCAAATCAATATATTTAATAATTATAGCTTATTTATAGTTACTAGGCTAGATAGACTTTACTTTACTATATTGATTAATATATATTACTACTCTTAGTATAGTAATTATACTTATTATAAAGCTAGTCTTATTAAAATTTAAAGAATCTTTCTCTTAGATTCTATATTTAGTTATCATATTATATAATAATATAAACTACTTTAAAATAACCTCTAGGTCCTCTTAAAGAGCCCTTTAATAATTGTATAGATAATTAAACTTAGTTTTTAGAGTAGGATATAAGTTTATAAACTACCTAGCTTATTACTTATTAATAAGCTTATTATTATATAATCATAATAGGAGATTAGCTATATTTTCTATACTAGCGAGGTATAAAGGAAATCCTCTAATATCCTATTTAATAATATATTAGAGAAGTATTTTCCCTTTGATTAGATTAAGTTTATATTATTAAGGTTAGATAGGTTTATGTTAAGGTTAGTTACTTATTCTATTATATAAAGAGCTTTTAGAGATATTATAGTTCTTTACTATATATTATATACTTATCTTTTAGCTTATATTATATATTAATTAGATCGTTTTAGTAATAAGAAGGATTTTATCTTCTTATATATAAATTAGTATTATAGTTGTAGAGTAATTACGCGTTAAATATAGAAGTGGTTAATAACTAAGCGGGACTAGGAAAAAGTGCGTAGCTAACTAATATGCGCGGCTAACTAATAAACTATATTAAGTAATTTAATAATATCTTTATACTTTAGTATAAATATATTATAATAGTTTATAAACCCTAAGAAGTTCTAGACCCCTTTAGGAGAAGTAGGGAGTAGCTACTTAGTAATTACCTAGAGTTTCTTAGGGTTATAAGAGAGACCCTCTCTTGTTATTATAATAAACCCTATATACTTAACTCTTTTAACTAAGAACTTATATTTTATAAGGCTAAGGTCTAGCTCTATATCTACTAGCCTCTAGAGGACCTCTTAGATCTTCCTCTTATAATCTTCTTTTAATCTATTAGAGTATATTAATATATTATTTATATAAATAGTAATAAAGTTATTAAGGAAGTCCTATAGGGTATTATTAATATATTACTAAAAGATAATAGGGGTATTAATTAAGCTAAGTAAATAAACTACCTATTTAAATAATTTATATTAGGTTTCTCTCTTTATACCCCTCTATTATCTTTAACTTATAGAAAGCTATTCCTATATTTAACTTAGTATACTACTTAGCTATACGTATTTAATATAATATCTTAGAGATTAGTAGGAGGGGGTAATAGTTTTCTTAGTAATTATACTAAGGGTTTTATAATTAATATAGAAATAAATCCCTCTATTTAGCTTCTTTATAAAGAGTATTAATATCCTAGCTAATAAACTACAAGCTTTAATAAACCCCTTATTTAAGAGGTCTTATAGGGTCTTCTTTAGTATTAATAGCTCTTCTCCTAATATATTATAAAGGGGGCTCTAAAGAAGTAGTATTTCCTTTCTATTTAGTTCTCATATAAAGTTAATCTAGTAGTTTATTCTAGGTTACCTAGGGGATAATAAGTAAGCCTTATTAGAGTTAAATAGGTTAGAGAACTTATCTAATACCTAGCTTAGTAAATAACATTATTAATTCTCTTTTAGTCCTATGTTTAAGGCTTTCTTAATATTAGCTAAGCTAATAGCTTATACTAATATATCTATAATACCTTCTTAATACTTACTTTATTATCTTATTAAGTATTAATAGATAATAGAGAGTAAAGGTATATTAAGGAACCTTATAGCCCTTATTTCCTTTTTAAGAGTTATTTTCACTTATAGTATACTTAATAAGTTATAATATTATAAATAACTTACTTCTATTTTATTTAGAGGTATTTTAGGAGGATATTAAGATCTAAGCTATTAATTATATATATAAAGATATAAAGATATGTTAAATTTAACTACTTATTTTAAAGTTAAATATTATTACTCCTAAAGTATTACTTAGTAATAGTCTACTACGTATATACCCCTTTATAAGTTAGTATTTTATCTTAGTATATAAAAAGTAAAAGTATTAAACTAGAGAAAGGTTAATTATTATATAAGTATTGAGCTCGGAATTACGCCGCAGCCCCTTTGCAAAAAGACTATAATAAATTTACCCAGTTCATAGGTATAATTTGGGAAATACTATATAGGTATTTTAACCTATACCCTCTACTAGTTAAGGAAAATAATATAGGAACTCTATACGTTCCTACTACTTATAAGTAAACCCTCTAAATATTATAAAGTTAGACGCGCGCCGCACCGGGGCTAATTATATTAGAGCTAAACGGGCTACTAAGGCTCTCGTAGTAACGCCCTCGCTAAACCTTCTAATAAGGTGCTATAAAAGCTACTATATAAGATAACTTCTTAACCTAAAAGGTCGACCTTCTAGTAAGGTACTAAAGGTACTACGAATACTACTATATAAGAGGTAACTCCTTAACTAAAGAGGTCTTTCCTAAGAGGTTCTTATAGCTAGAAGTATAAGGAGCTCTATAAGCAGGGCCTTATACCTCTCCCTCTTCCTTATCCCTTAACTATATTAATACTAGACCTTATATATAAAAACGCTAAGCCTGTGCGAGGTATACCCTTTAATATTAATAACGCGCGAGAGCTTATTAGAGAGTTTAGTATTAATACGATTAATAAAACCTACTCCTTCTTTAACTACTCTATTATATATAGAGAGTATATTATTAATATAGCCCTTAAGAGGGCTCTTATTAATACCCCTAGAGGGGATATTTATTATTATATTATAGCTAAGTAAGTAGACTTAGTAGTAGAAACTAAGCGGGTTATTATATATTCTATAGAGTAGCCCTTCTTCGAGCAGGTCCTCCGCACTATTAAGGTAGAGGTAGCCTAGGCCCCTTAGGGCTTATTAGTAAGTATAGCTTATGCTAACTACTTTAATATAGAGAGAGCGTTACTAATAATAGCATAGCTACGAAGGCGTTAGCTAACCCAATTAAATAAGAGGACTAGCGGACAAAGCGGTAATAGAGGTAGTATTAGCAGCGCGGGTAGTACGCGAGAGGAAAAGTTAATAGTTTCATAGTTTAAATAATTAAAAACCACGTTATTATCAATATAAAGTTAAAGATCATAAGGCTATTAATAGGTATATATAAGTACGGCTGTGGTTAGGAAAGTTATAATCACGTAACCGAAGGCTATGTATTATTAGGAGGCGCGGAGTTAGAAGGTCTATTGCACTTGAGCAGGTAAAATCACTATGCAGTGGCCAGAGGCCTATTATATAAGTATAACTCCTAATGGTTATTAAAATATAAATTAAATATTTTCTATTAACTTTAATTTGAATAATAATAAGCTTATTAAGAGCTAGTTATTCCTATTTATATTCCCCCTAACCTAATATCTCCCTCCTAATAAGCTCTAGAGCTTAATTTCGCTTTAGAGTTGGTTTTTTCTAACTCCTTATTTTCTTTTAAGAGTTAGCTACTACTTAGTAATTATTTATAACCTTATAATATATAAGTTTTTTTTTAAAAGTTTTTATTTTTATAATCCTATATAATTAATTCTCTTTACTAAGATAGCGCTAAGTAATATACCCTCTAACTCTATAAGTATAGTAAGTATAGAAATCCCTTATATTATTTTATAATTATTAGTATTATACTAGGGAGGTACCTAAGGAAGACCTAGAGTTTTAATAGTTAAAATATCTCGCCTCCTTAACCTAGGAGAGATATATAGCTCTAGTTATATAAATATCCCCCCGTTACTATGATATATAGAGAAGACGGCGGCGAGTAGTAGCGCGGGCTGCCCTAGGTCACCGAGACGATGGGTGATGACGGCTTTTTAACGTGGACTTTATGGTATCTCCCCTGCGTCAAAGGCTGGGATTGCGCCGCTAAGGCTGTTTCGTGGTGGGGACGAGCCCAAGTACGCCGGACGCAGATGGAACGGAAAGGGGCGAACTTGGAGATGGAGAAGTACTGGCATTGGAAACCGTGAGTGATTCTTTGAGGACGTGATGGTGTAGGTAACTTGAACGTTCCGGCTGCTCAGTCAGGGCACTGGGGCCGGTGCGATGCACGGATCACACTTAGTCCAGCCAGCACGGCCCGGCCCGGCCCGGTTCCACTTCCCGGCCGGGGCTGATCCTAGGTTCGGGTCCGGTGCTCGCCGCGGAATTCTTCGACCAGATCCGTCACCAAGGTAGGTCGAAAACCCAGGCAGTGACACTGCAGAATCTAGGTGTACCGAATCCAGATGTCGCTGCCGAATCCAGAATGTTGCTGCTGAATTCAGATGTAAATAACGACTTCTGGGTTAGTGTGAAACCGCAGGAGCCACACCTACGACTGCAACGAGCCATTTCGGTGAAGTCGCCCTGGGCTTAATTTGTATCGTACGAGAAAGCGATGCCGCTCAAGCGGTCTCAAGCGGTCTGAATTGCCTTTAAAGCTACATTCGCGATAGTACGACGCGGGAAATCCACTCCCGCTACTAGCAACTAACACTAAGGTAGCTATAAAAGGCGGCAAGCTGCAAGCTATAAGCTCTAAAAGGCAGCAAGCAGCAAAAGGCAGCAAGCAGCAAAAGGCAGCAAGCAGGAAAAGGCAGCAAGCAGCAAAAGGCAGCAAGCAGCAAAAGGCAGCAAGCTACAAAAGGCGGCAAGCAATAAAAGGCTATAAGCTTTAGGCGATAGTAGAGCTAGCCTCCTAGGATATTATAGTTTCTTTAATATCCTTCTGCAGGCACTCGCACCACGATCGCACTGTGCGTACTGCTTGCCTTGCTGAGAAGGGGCGCCCGTTGATTATTAGAGAGCATAGAAGGGTTGCCGTGACTGCTAAAATTAGTTGCAGGAGTAATTGCCGTGACTATCAAGATGGGTCACGACTCACGGCTGTTGAGCGCTTGCGGTGACTGCCACGTTCTTCCTAGGTAGGTTCCTAGGTACCTTAGGCACCTTGGGTAGGTAGGCTCACCCACCACCTGACGAATTCAGAACTCACTACCCACTCCCGTCCCTCCCATTCAAGACAACATCGTAGTTTCTCTACTTATAGAGAGTATTAGTATCGTCGCCTGCAGCAGTCTCTACAATTGCGTAGTCTGGGTGCTGCTTGCGACTTCTAACTATTAAAGCCAGGAATTTCCCTCACTATCCGTACGCGTAATCCGCTTCCCTGCGACTAACGCCAGCTTCCCACCACATTATCTTGTTATGACGAATAGGATGAGGCGCAAAAGTGGATCCACAATTGCGGTACTGCAATTGCGGCTTATATACCTACACATCACGACACATCTCCACCAATGCCATAGGAACCGCAACACCATAACAAATCACGTCTCCGCCTGCCAACCGTTAAATAACCATGCTTCAGTTAATCTATGCTGAGCTTCCCCCCCCCCCCCCCCCCCCCCTTTTTATTTTTTTATTTTATTTTTTTTGGCTTTCTCCTAAGCTCTGGGCTCTTTCAAACCTCATATTCCCCAACCACTCACAGCGCCATTCGTTCGACCTCCGCTGCTGTCCGTTGCTGCCTCAAGGCAGCGATCCGTATGCCGATGTCTGCGATCTGAAAGAGCCCGACTGCCTTCAGGGGGGGTGGCACTGCTGCTTCATGTCAACGTCCTTTTCTAGCTTGAAGATGGCTGTGGAAGGATAAACTTCGGTAATGGGAAAGCTATCTGACAATTCTGCCGGACCTCAACAATCTCCAAAGTACTGACATTTTTGTTGCAGTCAACAACATTGTCGTTCGTCACGAAGAGCCCCCACTCCAACGGTCCTTCCGAGTCACAAGCCCTGCCCGCAACTCATCGTACGCCTTGGCCTCTGTGAGCCACTGCTCGACGACACCAGAGAAACGCGTTCGCCAATCCTCCACCACATCTGCCGCCACTAATCAGGAGTAGTCCCTTGCTGTCACCACCGCCTTCTCCAGATCTCGTAGTCTCGGCTGTAGTTGCGACACGACCAGCGCCCGTTCGTTGCCGACGATATCCAATAGCGCCCGGTACAAGCGCAACTCCAATACCACTCCGACGTTCAGAACCCGCGCTTGAGCCCCGATCGGACGTTTGCCGTCGAGGTTACTTCTGTGAAGCTCCTTGGCTGTGTCATCCCTCTCGACGTCCGCTCGCTTCACTGCCGATGCCACCTCGCGCTCGTATCGCGACATTAAAGTGGCCCAAGCCCGGCTACTCTTCCTGGTGGCCTCCAATGTTCCGTGTCCGTCGACTTCGGCCAGCCCGAACTCCAGTCGATCGACTCTCTCGGTCATACCACTGAGGTACCGATCCACCTTGGCGACATGCCTTAGCATAACTTCGTGTGGGCTGGGGCGGAGCAGGAGACGGTCAAACCAGGACGCAGGCTTAGGTCCGTGGAGCCTGAAGGCTTGGGCGGCCTGCTCAAGCTCATGCCGACCCTGCTCAAAGTCCGAGAAGAACTGCCGGATCATGTCGTCGATTTCACTCATCCGAACCGCTGCCTGGCTTGGAGGCAGCATGATGGCGTCGCCCATCACCCACTGCTTGTTGCTCTGGATGGCGGTGTTGACGGTCTCCAGGAGCACCGAGTTGATGGGGCTGAAGGACGGGAATCTCGCCTTGGGCATCAGGCTGTTGTTATGCAGAGGTGTCTCGGCTGGAAGGCCGGTGCCGGTACCGGTGCCCCTAGCCCAGTATGATGCCAAGGAGACCACCGACGAGACAATCGACACGACCTCGGAAGGGATGTATCTCAGGAGCAGGACGCGCAGACAGTGCGGCAGCAACACAAGCGCGAGGGTCCAGAAGAACCAAACACCGACGCACTGGAGGGCGGCGCGCAGCAAGAAGAAGACTGGGCGAAATGTCAGAAACCCTGGACACCACTTGAAGGTATGATGTGACTTACGCCAGCGAAAAGGCACGGGAACAGCTGGGATCTTGGGCCTGCAGGGCGCCATGTCGTCTCTGACGCTCTGGGCCTGAACCTTGTTGACCTCGCCCTCGGCCCAGTAGCTTGCCGGTCTGACTGGCACTTGGTTCATCATCTCACGAGGGTTGCGGCCCTGCCGAAATTCGTCTTTCCGGGCCGTCTCGGCGAGCGAGCTGTTCTTGGCCTCGCGCAAGCTGGCTGTCGAGATGCCAGTGCACCCCCGATTTTGTCTTGCTATCGCATCGGCTTCTGCGTTCCGCTTGGCGGCGCGCAGCTCGGCGGCAGATGGTCTGGCATGGTACTTGTTCATGGTGCTCATGATGCGGAGGCGGTTGCCTGTGATATCTAGACAAAGAAAGTTCGAAACGTATAGTCACTTAAGGGAAGAGAAGGGCAACGAGGAGCTCTGGTACTGCCTGCTTGAGAAGAACATATGCGCGCCCGTCGGCGGTATTTATCTTCCCAGCTAGACAGACTGTGCTGTAACTTATGACCTGGGATGTCTCACTTTTTTTGCTCTTTCGAGAAGCAGCCAGAGCCTTTCATCTGTCCCGTTACATCCTATCCAGTTCATCAGCCCCCAAGTCAGGCGGTCCTTTCTTCCTCCATCACGTCCGGAATCTCAGGGAAGAATTCTGAAAACGCGCGTTTGACCGGCAACATTTACTTATAGCAGCCCGTCTCACGAAATCTCATCAAGTGATGAAAGAGAGGCCTATACCATCTTCTTCTTGCTAGCCACAATGTTCAACTTCATCCTGCGTCTTTTCCACTGGCTCGTCGCTCTGACCGGCGGCATCTCTACCTATCTCTCCAACACCTACATAGCTATGTTACCGCCGTCTCACTCGTCTCGAATCTCGCTGCCCCTAATCAACATGGAGAGGGATCGCATCTGCAACGTGTATCTCGAGCTGATCAAAGTCTCCGCTGCCATATCTCCCTTCACTCCAGACGACGATATCGCCACCTTCTACGAATACCTCACCCTACCCAACCCAAAGCCGGACGAGAAAGCCCCGCCGATGAACCAGCGCGCTAAAATGGTTTGGATCGCCATCGCCGAGCAGCGAGATAAGCTCCGCCTTCCGCAGCGGCCGGTGGACGAGGTGGATGCTACTATGGATCGTGAGGAGAGGCTGCTGTACCTCATGGCTGACGTGCTCGTCGACAGCGCCTCAGCCAGGGTATTCGATGCCATGTTCGTGTCGACGCTGACGGAGTGGAGGGTGCCGGCTGCGCTTGGGGGGAGCACGCGTGGTAAGGCGCTTCAAACGCTTTGCAGGAGGGCTTGGGAGAACGGGGTCTCATGAGGGCAAGACTTTGTGTGGTGCTGGCGTGTTGCTGTTGGGTCTCGGGTTGAAGCATTAGCTGAAAGAGATGGGTGTTTTTGGCTGTATTAGGTCGTGTAGAGGGGACCAGTGCTGGTGTCGTCGTGTCCTTCGTGTCTCTTTTCTCGTTATATCTCGCATATTCGGTGGGTGGCCTTTGTTCTTTGAAGCACTAATCTATCCGTGGTCCTTTCTTCTATGTTTCTCTAATCTCACCCATCTTTATCTGGGGTTTCTACATAAGAAGCTATCCTCAACGTTATAAAGCCTTTTAATTATTATCCCTTTCTACTGATTCGTATCTACTACCTCTTTATCTATTAAACCCGGAAATGCCTTGGCCACAGGCTGAGATTAACACGGACAAGGGAGTCCGCATCCATATTCCCCTACGCGTAACCGCTAACACCGCGGCTATCACCCCTGAAGAACTCCAACGCGCCACCTCAGACGGCATTCGTCTCCAAAAGATGACAGGACTAGGTAGGCAGCTCCGCCTCTGCAACCAAAGGGAAGGGGGGGGGGGGGGCTCCCGAGCTGATCTCTTCTCTAGCCCGTACCGCGTCCGAGAAGGACCTCTGGCCTCTCCGAGCCCGTCAGATCCAACGTTTCCACGCCGCCGACCCTCCGCGCAAATACCATGACCTTATTACCGACGACGACCTCGCGCGGGCGAGGATCCTAGCGCCGACTTACGACGTCGACGACGACGCAGAACTATGGCCGGCCAAGTGGGACGAGACGGCGGCTAGCCTGCGCGGCTTGTTAAGCAGGCCAAGATGGAAGCAACTCCTAACTATTGTAAGCTCTTGTTTATGAGGCGGGAGTGAAGAAAGCTGACACGGCCTTTAGGCAAGCGATGCAGCCAACAGTAGGACCGCGCATAATAATAACGAGGATGAGGAGGAGCAGGAACAGGAACGTGGGTCGCAGAGTGTGCAGCCCGAGGCTGTCGTCGGACCGCAAACCCAAGAGGTCACATCTAGTGGCAGACAGGGTCTTTTCGCCGGGCTCGGTTTCTAGAGTCCGACCTCGCACGGCGGCTACCACTCCAAGCTACCATAGAAAGGCGATTACTCGGCGTCCTCGGCGATACCTCCCGCATCCTATGGCCAGATAGGTGGCTCGGTAACTGGGAGAGATACTATCGTTTAAGAAGCAGAACGTGATTTTGGCGTGTCGCCGGCTCCGCCTGCGCTGTTTGGCCAACGTTGCTCTGGGGCTAACCGCCATGACTATGCCGATATTGGAGCCTCCCCCAACGACCAAATCGCGCAGAATGCCATGCCTGTAATGCCGCTGACACAGTCAACGAGGGTGGCCGACGAGCCGGGCCTCGCTCACGACTTCTGACGCTTTACTATCTCCGAGGAGCCTCTCGCGCATCCGGCAGACGAGCCTATTAACCTGCCCGGCAGCTTCCCAGCGGATGGGAACACGGGGGAAGAAGACTTCACAGAGAGGCAGAAGCAGCAATTCCTCAATTAGTATCGTCGGAGCTACGGCAGCACAGGTAGATGCGGGAGTAGGTTCGGGTCCTTTGAACAACATAACATGACGGTAGCAGAGAGATAGGGGGGAACAGTGGCTATATGCAATACGTAAAGCAGTCAAGTACCAGAACGAATGAATGCCCACCCCACGTCCCACCACCGGCTCCAGCGGTCTTACATTATCCAAAGTCTCTTCAATCGCATCTCAGCGTCAATAACATCTAACATGCTGCGGCGTTGCTCTTCGAGCACCTCCAGAACGCCCTGCGAGCGGTCCAAAGCCAACGGCGGTGTCTCGAGGAGACCGTTCTCGATGCCACGAGGCCAGCATGGACCGAGCGGTTAGGCAGGCCTCGGTTATTCCATAGACGCCCAGCGTGCGGGACTCGGGTTCGGCATATTCAGCCTGCTATCCGGGAGAGGTAAGGCATCGGTCTAGGCCAGATCATAGGGCGAGATTAGCCATTGCTTGGGTTGGGATTACAGCTGCTCGGGGCGGTGCCGCACCCGGTCCTGCTCCTCTCGCACGCTTGGTAACTCAGGGACTGGCGACAAGGACCGGCTGGCGGCGGCTTCGACGATCGAGTGGTGGAATGGATCGGCCTAGGGGTTGTACGAGACGTCTTCTCTCAGAAGCATATAAACCGGCGTGGCGTCTAACATAAGGGTCCGAGTTGTGGGATCGATTTCAGGCTTAGGGTTGGGCTTGATCTCGAAGAAGGGGAGTCGGCGCGCGCCCGAGGTGAGGAGGCTGAGCCCGACATTAGCCAAGTTATGCTCAGGAGTCCTTTCGGTTTAAACAAAATATGCTTACCTGGGGGCGGCTGCAGAGGATGTCGGCGACGACACAGATGAGCAGGGTGTGATAGGATATTTCTCATCGGTCGAGCAGGGATAAGAGCAGCTAAAGACGGAGGACGACGTCGGAGTGGGTATCGATGGGGTGATTGGCCAAGCGACTGGACAGAGTAATGGAGGTCAGCTTGCGTTTGAACATCTTAGAGAGCGAACATGCCTAGAGGGAGGGTAGACGTGCCCTGGTGGTCGGGTTTGCTAATAGTGCGCAGCCAAGTCACAACAGCGTCCGAGTAGGTAAACCAAACGGCGGTGATGCTATTGTTCCACGCCATGGACCCGTCTGGCTGCTGCTGCTGGACGAGGCCGAGGTTCATGTCCATCATTTAGCGGAGTAAGTGGCCATCTCGTCAAACTTTGGGATGATGAAATCGTCAAAGTCGCCCCCGAAAGGGTGAATATGGCAAAGACGGCGTATAAAGGGGAGGAAGTGAGAGTTGAACTCGGGGCTCTCGGCGTCAAGAGGTAGAATATTGCGTTTATATAGCTGGAAAAGGATCTCAGCCTTGGTCTTAAGGCACCAAGGAACACCGCGTTTAGGCTTGGCCCTGACTTGGGCGACGGCAATATTACAGACGCTCTATGAAGGCTTTTGTCAGCTAATGGAAACTTGGAGAGTGGGATAAGGTTGGATCGGTGACCCCCTTGGCGATCTCACGTTAACGTCGTTTGTTAGACATATTGCAGCGGTGTCTGGGACGGCAGCCGGGGAGAGTAACGATGGAAGCTTGGCGTGGGGGAGCTAGGATGATAGGATGATTTCCAAGAGGAATTCGAGTTTATGGGATATATTATCTGGAAAGGTTTCGGTAGCAGCAAGCGGGGAATATAGAAATAAAACAAAACAGATTTCAGTCTTTTCCTTTTACTAAGAAAGAGCAGCGGGGCCAATTAGCGACAAACGAGACAAGCTAACAAACGGAAGTGGAAGCGACATTGAAGTGCCTCCGGTCGTTGCACCTGACTACCTGAAGCATCTTGAGCCCGAGCTTGGCCCTGGAAAGATGAGAATGTTGTCGTCGTGATATATGTTTTATTGCTTTCTATAGACTTCAGACTGACTGGCTGCAAGTCAAGGTCCAACGCCAGGCCAGCGTCCATGGCACCCATCTCCAGCAAGAACTTCCAAATCCGACCTGTCCATGGGGCTGCGCTCGAACTAATATTTCCAACCTATCCATGCTTGCAACGTAGACGAGCCGCGTAGGTCTGACCGAGTTCCGCCTCAAGGCTGATCGTCTGCCCAAGAAGGCCTCTCCGGTGTTCTCGAAGCGTTTCCAGCTCTTGCTCGTCGCCTCCCAAGTACGTCATCTCCAAGATGATTTCGCGGAAGTCGATCAGATTGCGTCCGCATTGGCGAAGGAGTCGCTGAAGCTCGTCGATGCCTCGAACCTGCGGCGGTGGCTCTTGACGTCCGTCATGAGCGGCGTCTGAGTCCAGCACAACGTCTTCGTTGCCGGATGCGCGGATTCGTTCGAGCCGTAGACGAGCCGCAACCATACTAGTGGAATCGTCTAGGACAATGGTATCCATATCCCTGGCTGCGTTTGCCGAAAGAGGTGGTGGTGGGGGTGACGACGGCGGCGGCACGGCCTCGTGGCCCGAGTCTTCCAGCAATCTCCAGCCGTACCCTGCTGAAATAAGTGCCGCCCGACCCTCCCATCTGGTGTTCTGAAATCCCATCGCCCACGGCTACCAGTGTACCACTCGCCGCTGGTCTCGTCGAATGCCTCGGCTTTAGCGAAGTCCCTCTGCCGGGCCCGAACGGCCGCCTGGACTTTGGCCGCGATTAGGAGCATGCGGCCGTGAAGCCACCAACTGCGACCGTCGCTTCGCATAAGTCGCATCTCCCTAGCCAGCTCGTCCCAATTCTCGAAGGCGTACGGCTTATGAAGCCTGTGTCGCACGATGAAGGCGTACATGGCTACCACGCAGTCCTTTCCAAACGTGAGCCTGCTGCCAGCGGCCTCAAGATGTTTGACCTGTTGGCCACACATAAGCTGTTTCTACGTCAGCACCGAGGCGGCGGTAAATATGCTCGAATGGTGTCACTCAACCTCTTCAGAGTTCCCCAGGCATATATCAACGCTCGTCGCGGGGTACAGATCCAGTCCATGGCCCAAGATGGATGCCGGGCAAGGACGTGAGTGGTTTTGGCGGGAGAGGGTTTGATTTGACGGGCGAGAGGAGCGTCCGGGGTCTCACTCTGCGTTTGCACTTTTCCCACCTTCAGCAATACAAACGCTCCCTAATATTCCCCCCTCGAACTTACCATCTCTTCTATTCACTATGGCGCTCCACTAATACAGTATCTAGCCTATCTTTACTATAGTCGCGTTTTCGCAAAACTCCGACTCCGTGAGCGTTATCAATCAACAAACTGCCGACTCTCTATACCAGAGGTAGAGAGAAGGCAGCATCCTCAACCGGGCCGAGTAAGAGCTCCTGCGACGGTTCAAAGCCTACCAAGAACTTCAAGAATCGTATCAAGAAGCTCGCAGGTCTCCCCGACAAGAATTCCGCCACGAGTCCCTCTAAAACGACCGCAGAGAAGTGCTTCATGAAGCTCGCAGACAAGCCCGACAAGAACCCCACCAGAATGCCCCCCGAGCACAAGCACAAGCACACCGCCGCCTAGCTAGCTCCGTCATGTCTGCACCTGTTCTGGATGAGGACGACTTGATGAGCGTGTCTAATCTCGTTAACAACGGCCGGCTCACAGAGCTGATGCGCTACCCAGGATACGCCAAGTGGAGGCAGTTCAACGGCCACTAAGACCGTCCCAACCGAGGCGGACACGAACACGACCGCCAGCGAGAAAGATAAGTACAGGGAAACATGGAGCTAAGCCGAGATCAGACTCGGAAGCAAGGAACCTATATCGCAGGGCGCGAGCAAGAAAACATGAGCGCATTCGGGCCCTACCGGTCGCTGGAGGAGATGGACGCGCGTTTGAGGGAGCTTGTAGAGAAGCAGCGGATCTCTCTGATGGTAGTGATGGAGGCCGAGTTGGAGATGAAGGAAATTTATTTCATGCGGCTGGAGATGCGGGCAGGCAGACGCAATACTTTGGCAAGCGAACGGCCACATAGTTGATACCCGAACGGAGATCTAGTCGGCTCACGGGGCGTTGCCTAAGACTCGTGGTGTATTGTGGATGGTTGAGACTGTATTGTGGATGGTTGATACTGTAACACGCTTTGGCTTGGTACCCCATCTGCGAGAGTCCAGCAAGTGATTCTACAACCTCGAATGTCGTGTTAGCTTCCACCAAGCGATGCTTCCAAGCAACCCAGTGTAATGCAGGAATGTGGCTGTTCCGCGCCGGAGCTTGAAAGCAGCGATGGACGTGATGAACAACTCATGTAGACGACCAAGGGAGTTGCCAAAGTCCGTCGTAACGGTCGTTCCATCGTTGCAGCCAATCCATCGTTTCGGCCGATTCACCCCGTGTCTCAATATTCCATCCCGTGTCCGATGTTCGCTGTCGGGATTCTTGGTAGGCGGCGCTCAATATCGGCTCGCTGAGCTTGATGATTGAAGTTTCGTGGTTCTCGTGGAGGTCTTCGATTTTGCGCGGCACTTGCGCCGCCTTTTCCGTGTTCATCGCGCTGGGTTTGTGTGATTGACTTTCGTTTCGTGATGACGAGGCAGACGCGTGCTGCTGCGATCGGAAGACCACCTGTAGTCGGAGGGTCTTGCGGCCGATGAAGGGCCAGTCTCTTTGTGCCCGCGGCTGGCAAGTTGTCGGGATCTCTTCGGGGCCTCGGGGATTCCAAGACCGTCAAGAAAGATACAAGGTGCGGGAAAGTCCTAGAGTGAAGCGAGCCTCAATATCGTCAATAGAGGTTGCAAAGGAGACGTGGAGCCAGCGTGACAAGTGCGTCGCGTCGCGAATCTCGGCGACATAGGGGTGGCCGCCCACCACCGACTGCACGGTGGGCGTGCGGTGGCCTCTCGAGCGTCTGAACTAGTAATGCGTAGAAGCTTGTATTAAACGCGATTAACATCTCGCGGTACTTGGCCGCCCTGATGATAAAGCCGGGGTCGTCGCGACGAGCCTATATAGCTCGAGATATACGGGCAGAGTAGACAGCCTATTGTCCGCGCGCGCTCCGTCCTACCCATGGGCATCCCCGCGCCTAGATCCAACGGCGGCCATGGCCTCAGATCAGTCGCCATGTAGATAAAACGACGACAACAGGGACGATCAAGAGCGTGTTTGACTCTGCAAAGAGTTCCGAGGCGAATGAGCTCGGCGACGCACTCGCCGGCCTTCAGCACTGCCGCCAGGTTCTCCTCGTCATGTACCTTCTTATCCCTCGATATGTAGGAAATCTGTCTCGTTATGAGCGCAAAGGAAATGCCGATAGGAAAGTTGGTGCGCGGCTAATGGACGCCATGGTCGTCGAGTGATGTCGGGTGCGTGTGCGTACCTTGGTTATGTAAGGGTCGAAATCTTTCTCATAGTGCCCGCTAACTATGGCTAATTATGACAGCGCGCCTGTCGGCTCGGAAGGCGCAGCCGTCTCGCTTGTTCTTGCCGTGCGGAGGATGTGGTGTACGCGCGAGGAACTGTCAAATTGGGCGTAAATTATATGTATATTAGTGATGCTGTCGTGTGTATAACTTCTACGTATAGGCCCTTATTTAGGCGCGTCCTAGCCCCTTTTCTAGCGCATACCCCGGTTGCTTTAGGCTTATATAGAGCTAGGCGAACGTTGCTCTAAACTTATAATATATATTCTAAACTCTCTAATCTAATATACCCCCTTAGGAATTACTAGCTTCTTATAAAGCTATTCCTAGACTCTATTTAGATCTATTTTATCTTATATATAAGTCTTTATTACTATCCTATACTTTATATTATTTTCTTCTTCTAGGTCTTATATATAGTTTACTTCTAGTTATATATATTAGTTACTTATTTATAGCTAATTATAAAACGCCTTAAATTATAATAATATAAGCGCTTTTATAAGTTTATTTATTATCATCTCTATTAATAATATATATTTAACTAATATATACCCTTTTATAACCTCTTATTATAGCTAATAGTTATAGATATTAATATATTATAGTCTTATTTATAGCTAAATAAGCTCTATATTAACTAAGTAAATAGTTTATTAATTATTATATTAGATATAAATTATTATTAGTATTATATTAGTCGTAGTAAAAGTAGCTTTAGGGGTAGTATTACTTAGGAGTTAGACTTATAATATAGTTATTAACTAACTTATAAAGAGGGCTTCTTATATTACTTAGGATAGTATAAGTAGCTCTACTTTAGTTATTAATATTATAACTATTATCTACTTATTTACCTTTTAAGTAACTATACTTCTAAATAGCTTTATTATGAAATACTTAAGAGCTCTTTTAATCAATTATATTATTTATAAAGCTTATATCTAAGGTAACTTTAAGTATATTATCTCTCCTACTAAGCTTAGCGCTATATTTTAAATAGAGGTATTATATTTAATAAAGGTATTAAAAGACTTAATTAGTAGTATAGTACTATATAGGGCTTAGGTTACTATTAAACCTAGTAGGGTAGCTTATAATAAACGCTATATTAGGCTATATTATTATTATTATATATAGGATTATTCTAATATAGCGTTAGTAGTAGTTAATTTCCTATAGGGCTATTTTCTCTTTATATAGTTTTAGTTTATTTTTTATTATAAGTATATATATATATCTATCTACATTCAGGCTTATAGCGTATTATATAAGTAGCCTTTTTGTTTTATTTATAAATATAAATTATAATAGCTATAGTTTATGTATAGCTCTATTATATAGCACTTTAATCTTAAAGAACTATTGTAAGTCCTAACCTCCTTTAAGATAGTAATACTTCTAGAGGGTATTTATAGCTTCTTTTATACTTTTAATATACACCCGAGGGAATACTAATATATATTTATTTATATAAAAAAAGAATATTACTTACTCGCGCTACTAATAGTAGTTTTTATTAGCTACTTATTTAAAGTTAAGCTTAGCGAGGCTAGCCTCTAAGTGCTTTTACTATAGTAATAGCGAGTAGCATAGTCTATAAAGCGCCTTTTTATAAGTATAGGACCTTACTATTATAGTAATATCCTAGTAGTATACTTATAAATACTATTTTACTAATAGATATATAAACGAATATATTTATAGCGTTATATTATAATAGCTCTATATTAAAATAGGTAGCTATAGCTATTAGTACTTAGAAAGATATACCTATAAGTATTATTATCTATATATCCTACGCGTCTTTTACTTATTAGTTACCCCGGATTATAAGTCTTACTTTAAACTTCGCTAATTAACCATATTTATTAAGTTTATATATATAAACCTAGTAGTAGCTAAGTACTTAATAACTATAAGCCTCCTATCTTACTACTTTATACTAGGATTATAATACTTTATATCCTTTTAAGTAAGATCTCTTAGCCTTTAGGAATTTATTTATACATAGGTATAGTTTTATATACTTATTATATAATACTAACTAATTATAAGATATAGCTAGAGGAGGTAGCTTAGACTAGGGATAGCCTAATAGAGTAGTTATTTTATTTATATAATTTAGGTAGCTACTATAGCGCTTATTACTCTCTAGCTTTTATTCTTTAGCTATTATGTTCGGAATTACGCCGCAGCCCCTTTATAAAGAGACTATAATAAATTCACCTAGTTTATAGGTATAATTTAGGAAATATGATATAGGTATTTTAACTTATACCCTCTACTAGTTAAGGAAAATGATATAAGAACCTTATATATTCCTATTACTTATAAGTAAACCCTCTAAATATTATAAAGTTAGATACGCGCTATACTAGGGCTAATTATATTAAAGCTAAACGGGCTACTAAGGCTCTTATAGTAACACCCTCGCTAAACCTTCTAGTAAGGTAAAAGCTACTATATAAGATAACTCCTTAACCTAAAAGGTTAACCTTCTAGTAAGGTACTACGAAAGCTATATAGGATAACTCCTTAACCTAAAAGGTTAACCTTCTAGTAAGATATTATAAATACTACGATATAAGAGATAACGCCTTAACTAAAGAGATCTTTCCTAAGAGGTTCTTATAGCTAGAAGCATAAGAAGCTCTATAAGTAGGGCCTTATGCCTCTCCGTCTTCCTTATCTTTATCCCTTTTTCTTTAGCTATAATAAATACTTATTATTATAGATTTATTTTATTTATAGTTACTTTAAGGGTATAACCTACTCCTATTAAAGTTTTAGAGATATCCTACCCCGTATAGGTATTTAATAAGTAATTAGTCTAAGTCTTATAGTTTATAGGGCTATCTTCTAATTATATAGTCTTATATTTCTAATATAGCTAAATATAACCTACTAGAAAAGTAGCTTTAAATAATGTTTATAGCACTTAGTAGCGCTAGAGTAGTAATTTATATTAATTATTTCTATTTCTACTTTTTAAAGGGTCTTAGGTTACGTAATCGTATAATGTAACTACCTAGGTAGCTTAGGTAATAATTGCTAATATAATAGGGGGTATTAAAAGAAGTATTATTTTAGCTTACTCACTAGTAACTAGCTAGCTAGGAGGAAAGGAGGGTTATTTATACCTATCTTAAGCCTTCTAGAGGCTTCTATTATATGATCGCTTATATAATAGCTTACATAATAGCTTATATATATATTTAGCCTATTTAGGCTTAGTTATATATTAAGCTCGGAATTACGCCGCAGCCCCTTCGCAAAAAGACTATAATAAATTTACCCAGTTCGCAAGTATAATTCGGGAAATACTATATAGGTATTTTAACCTATACCCTCTACTAGTTAAGGAAAATAATATAGGAACCCTATATATTCCTACTACTCGCAAGCAAACCCTCTAAATATCACCGCATAAAGTCAGATACGCGCCGCACCGGGGCTAATTATATTAGAGCTAAACGGGCTACTAAGGCTCTTATAGCCTAGAAACGCCCTCGCTAAACCTTCTAGTAAGGTAAAAGCTACTATATAAGATAACTCCTTAACCTAAAAGGTCGACCTTCTAGTAAGGTGCTAAAGGTGCTACGAACGCTACTATACGAGAGGTAACTCCTTAACTAGAGAGGTCTTTCCTAAGAGGTTCTTATAGCTAGAAGTATAAAAAGCTCTATAAGTAGGGCTTTATACCTCTCCCTTATCCTTATCCTTATCCCTTAACTATATTAGTACTAGACCCTATATATAAATATACTAAGCCTAAGCGAGGCACGCCCTTTAGTATAAATAATATAGAGGGGATTACTAGAGAGTTTAGCCTTAATATAATTAATAAAACCCGCTCCTTTATTAACTACTCTGCTATATATAGAGAGCGTATTATTAGTATAGCCCTTAAGAGGGCTTACTTTAATACCCCTATAGGGGACTTTATAAGGCGTAATAGTATTAGAGCTAAGTAAGTAAACTTAGTAATAGAAGTTTAGCGGGTTATTATATACCCTATAGAGTAGCCCTTTTTTAAGTAGGTCCTCTATATTATTAAGGCAGAGGCGGCCTAAGCAGCCTAGGCGAATATTAGTAAGTATAGCTTGCACTAAATAGAGAGAGCGTTACTAATAATAGCATAGCTAGCGGATAAAGCGGTAATAGAGGCAGTATTAGTAGCGTAGGTAGTGCGCGAGAGGAAAAGTCAATAGTTTCATAGTCTATTAAATAATTAAAAACCACGTTATTATTAATATGAAGTTAAAGATCGTGAGGCTATAGGCACGTATAAGTGCGGCTATAGTTAGGAGAGGTGGTTAGTAAGATCACGTGACTAAAGGCTATATATTATCAGGAGGCGCGGAGTTAGAAGGTCTGTTGCACTTCAGCAGGTAAAATCACTATGCAGTGGCCAGAGGCCCTTAGTTATATATTAAAGCTATAGCTTAAACCCTTTTAGTTCTTAGCTAGAAAGTATATTAAAGACATGGCTTTCTAGGACTTTCTAGACCTTTCTATCCATAGTATAGACAGTATTATTAGTACTGTAGTATACTATGCTATATTATATAGTATATTATAAAGTATTATTATTTATTATATATTTTATAGGTCTTCTTTATATAGGGTGTTATGCGATACTTATATAATATCTTATAAAGGGTAATTATACTTTTCCCTATACCCCCTTATACTTATAGGTACGATCTATAGAGCTATAAAGAATACTATAAGAATAGGTATATAGGTAGCAAAAGGAGCGGTAAAACAGCCTGAATAATAGATATTAATAGGCTAATTAATATCATAATGAAAGCTAATAAATTTAAGCATAAGGGGATATTTTTCCTATAATTAATTAATAGAGAAATCGTTAAATATTAATAATATTATCTCTAAGTTATAAATCCTACCCTCGTGAAGTAAGGGGTAAGATATTTTAAAACGTAGCTATAAAGCGGCTAATTATGAAGCTGATTAAGCAGAATCGCGCTTAGATCACTATGTGGTCCGTGCGAAATTTATATATATTTATAGCTATAAAGGTAAGGATAGTAACTATATATATATACAAGGTCATTAATATTATTAGAATTTATATAGATTTTTAAAGTATTTATTCCATTGAGTTCGGAATTACGCCGCAGCCCCTTCGTAAAAAAACTATAACAAATTCACCTAGTTCGCAAGTATAATTCGGGAAATACTATATAGGTATTTAAACCTATACCCTCTACTAGTTAAGGAAAATAATATAAGAACTCTATATATTCCTACTACTTATAAGTAAAACCTCTAAATATTATATAAAGTTAGATATACGCCGTACTAGGGCTAATTATATTAGAGCTAAACGGGCTACTAAGGCTCTTATAGTAATACTCTCGCTAAACCTTCTAATAAGGTGCTATAAAAGCTACTATATAAGATAACTCCTTAACCCAAAATGTTAACCTTCTAGTAAGATACTAAAAGTAAAAGCTACTATATAAAATAACTCCTTAACCTAAAAAGTTAACCTTTTAGTAAGGTATTAAAAGTAAATACTACTATATAAGAAGTAACTCCTTAACTAAAGAGGTCTTTCCTAAGAGGGTCTTATAGCTAGAAGTATAAGAAGCTCTACTACTATAAGCAGGGCTTTATACCTCTCTCTCTTTCTTATCCTTATCCCTTAACTATATTAGTACTAAACCTTATATATAAAAATACTAAGCTTATATAAGGTATACCCTTTAATACTAATAACGCGCGAGAGCTTACTAGAGAGTTTAGTATTAATATAATTAATAAAACCCGCTCTTTTTTTAACTACTTTATTATATATAAAGAGCGTATTATTAATATAGCCCTTAAGAGGGCTCTTATTAATACCCCTAGAGGGGATACTTATTATTATATTATAGCTAAGTAAGTAGACTTAGTAGTAAAAGCTAGGCGGGTTATTATATACCCTATAGAGTAGCCCTTCTTTAAGCAGGTCCTCTATACTATTAAGGTAGAGGTAGCCTAGGCCCCTTAGGGCTTATTTATAAGTACGGCTTATACTAACTACTTTAATATAGAGAGAGCGTTGCTAACGACGGTAAAGCTAGTAGACGAAGCAGTAATAGAGGCGGTATTAGTAGTATAGGTAGTATATAAGAGGAAAGGTCGATAGTTTATAGTTTAAATAATTAAAAACTATATTATTATCGATATAAAGTTAAGGATCGTGAGGCTATAGGTACGTATAAGTGCGGCTATAGTTAGGAAAGTTATAATCACGTGACCGAAGGCTATATATTTTAGGAGGCGCGGAGTTAGAAGGTCTATTGCACTTAAGCAGGTAAAATCACTATGCAGTGGCTAGAGGCCTGTATTTATTCCATAAAGGAAATACTTTTATAGTTATTACTTTATGTTTTATAGTTATTAAAGTGTTATTAAAGAGATACTATATAGGTATATAACTATATATACTATAGTTATTTATTAAGGTTTATTTAAACCTTTTAAGGTTTATATTAAGATATACCTTCGGTATTCTTATACCCCCCAGTAAGGTATATATTTATTTACATATAGCTTATTGTTTATATATTATGTTATGTTATATTATATATTATATTATACTCTCTTTATAAGTTATTTACTCTAATATAAAAACTCTTAAAATCTAGTAAGAAAAATAAAGAGGAAATTCTTAGAGTATTATATAATAATTACTAGTAGAAAAACCTAAAAACCTAACTCTTATAGGTGTAAAAGAAAAAATGGACGTTTATAATAGTATAGAGTTTTTATAGTCTAATAATTTAGATCTATAATGCGGTTATTATCTAAGTTATTAGTTATATTATTTATGTTATTATTTATATTATTATTATTATTACTTATTATATTTAATAGGTTATGAAATTCTATCTTACCTAAAGGCTTTACTAGTATATCCGCAATATTATTACTAGACTACACGTAAGAGAGGAAAATCTCTTCTTCTATAACTAGATTTCTAGTAAAATAGTATTTAATATTAATATGCTTAGCCCTTTTATGAAATTTAGGATTCTTAGCTAACCTTTAGGCTAAGATATTATCTAAAAGTATTTTAGGCTTTATAAGGCTATTATAGCCTAATTTATTAAGTATAAAGTTATAGCTATTATATATATATAGAGCCTCTTTTGCTATATTAGATAAAGCTATATATTCGGCTTCCTAGCTTGATAAGGCTACTATTTTTTATTTAGAAGAAGAATAGGATATAATATTATATAAACCCTAAGTAAATATATAGGCTAAGGTTAACTTTTGATTATTAAGATCTCGTGCTTAATCTAAATCCGTAAATCCAATTATATTATTATTATTAGGTATATTCTCACTATAGTTATATATTAAACTATAATTAGGGAATTTATTTATATAGCCCTATATTCTATTAAGAGTTATAAGGTGCTCTTTAGAGGAATTACTACTTTAACGAGCATAAGTTATAACTACTAAAGTAATATCTAGCCTTATGTTTAAAGCTAGGTATAATAAGGCTCCGATTTCTTATTAATATTATAATATTTCCTCTTCAGTTATATAGTTATTATTCTTATATAACTTTAGATTATTATCTATAGGGGTATAAGCCCTATAGACTTTAGTTTTATTATACTTATTAAGTATTTTCTCTATATACTTTAGTTATTTCATATATAATTATTTATTTATACGGTCTATTATTATTTTATCTCCTAGGAAGATACTAGGCTCCCCTAAGTATTGAAGTCTTAAATGCTTTTGTAGGTTATTATATATATAGTTATAAGTATTATTGTTATTAATAGCTAATAGTATATTATTAATATAATAAACTAAAATAGCTTTATAGTTATTTTTATCTAATATAAATACTCCCTTATTATAGGGAGAGACTTTAAACTTATACTGAAGTAGTATTAACCGTAGGTATTTATACTATAGGCGAGGGCTTTGTTTTAAGCTATATAAGGCTTTATTGAGCTTATATATTAAGCTATTATCCGTTGGATTATTAGTATAGTTATATATTAATTTATTAGTATTTTTATCATATGAGAAACCAGTAGGTATCCTCACATATAGATCTTTATTAATATCTACGTGGGTAAAAGCAGTAGTAATATTAAACTACTTTAATATATAGTTATATCTTATAGCAAATATTAATATAAATCTATAGCTTTTAGGCCTATAAGTAGTGCTAAAAGTCTCAAAGTAATCTATATTAACGTGTTAGTTAAAACCTTAAACTACCTAACGGGCTTTATATTTTATATTATTATTATTATTATTATTATTATTATTATTATTATTATTATTATTATTATTATTATTATTATTATTATTATTATTATTATTATTATTATTATTATTATTATTATT